>CALNXI010004121.1:3468-20178 GCA_942486025.1 Porites evermanni
TTTCTCGAATTGGGTCTTTGCGATTTTGGTGAAACTCTGTTCAGCGCAAGGCACTAATGCGCACTATATGTAGTCGAGAGATTTTGACGAAAAAATGCCTGCAACAGCAGATTTTCGACTCAGACCTCAAAGGGGCGTGGCATTATAACCACGTGACATTTACTCCGATCGCCCAAAATTTTATGCTATATTGTAGATTGATCTATATGTTATCCATTCTATGTGTTAGACTTACGATAAAAGTAAAGGTGGGGATACCAGAGAGCTTCAAAGTAGGAGAGGATGGTACCCCCCGAAAAAAACTGGGTCGAGTCACCTTAAGCACACTTTATTTATTGCTTTCATCAAACATGTAGAAAGTCTGGCATGCCCGCAGCTAGAAAAGGCGGTAAAAAGTTTTGAAAACATGACTCTCCTAGATGTGTGTGAACGACTTGCTCCATTCCTGTGCCGTTGCTGTTCACACTATATCGAATAGCTGTTCGTGTCGACACGAAAAGCTATTCGGTATAGTGTATACATAACTTAAACCGTATGCATGATAAGCTAATTATCTTCACAACTGTTCTTTCCAGGGCATAAGGTAGTTGTAGCTTCATACCTCTCCTTCCCACCAAGTGGTACATTGTTTATGGAAGGATAAAAATAGATACTTTCCTTTTCAGCGCCTGCGCAGCTCAACACAAACTCATCACCAGTCCCATGATTCCTTATGGTCGTGGTACACTTTAGGAAGGTCATTTGTTGTGGTTTGTTCCTTGGCGCGTACTGAACTAATACCCTTGTCGGTTTCTTGTTGTCTCTCTCGATAACTTTAATGGGATTTCCAAAGCGATCTCTGAGTACTACCACGAATGCAAACGATCCTTTCGCAGTAGTGTCTGTTTTCACGTCTTTTACCCAACTTTTCATAGCGTCTATCGGATCTACAACGCAAAATGCGAGACCGTTTTAAGACCTCTTTTAAATTTAGTTCCTTCTCCTACCTCTTAAGTAAAATTACAATACAACCTTTTTTCTATTTTATGTTCGAATATGTAATTTTGAGCTGGCGCTACGCCAGGGCCCAGTTGTTTGAAGGCCAATTAGTGCTAGGGCTTAATTTTAATCCGGTTTTCTTTTTGTCCTTTTTGTTTTGTTCAAAAGCATTCTATTTCTTTTGAGCGCATCCAATCATCAAATTGTAGACGAAAAGAATTTAAGTGAATTTGCCTTTTAACCCTACGTCATCCTATAACCCAGCTTTGAATAGCCCGGACCAGAGGTAAACGTTGTTATTTTGGGTTTGAAGTAAATGTGATGCGTGTGAAACCACCCCCTTGACTTTTCAGTCTCGGGAAGTCAATATTATGGACAATTATGCTAACTGAATGTTAATGAGTTTCTGAAAGTTGTGTTAAAGCTTGTGCTCCTTCGCTTTCTTTATAATTAACAATTATAGTGATATGTATCGGCTGAGAACACAGACGAAGCAAACATGAAAAGAGGTGGGTGGATGGATATAGTTCCAGGTTATGCCTAAATTCGGTTTATTATTTACCCGACCAGCGGTATTTTACTTAGGCCCAGGACCTCGCGGTCGTAAACATGTGAAAAGGTGCTCGCCACGTTTGTGCTAAGTTTTAGGCGGTTGTATTTGTTTTTACATTTAGTAATCGGTTTTCATCGTACTCGCCGGACGTCTTAACACGTGTTGTAAGTTTCCTTTGTTAACGTTTTCTGTATTTCGTCGGTTTTAAGTGTTAGTGTAAGTTTTTCATTCTATTTCTGTAATTTTCATGTATTTTGTATTCCATCTAGAAACCATGTTTATCGCGAAGTTGGTTATCGTACATGAGTTTGTCACGTAACATCTCCTTGTAGTTCCGAATTAAAGGTTGTGGTTTTTTGGTGGCTACAATGGGGGTGGTGTTACTCGAGCGGCTTTATGAATCGCCCTTATCGAAGATTACTCACACTGTATAAGAATCTTCCTGTCAGCCCACTCCACTAGTCTGTTACTCAGAGTCAAGCCAACTCGAAGCCGTGTATTGGGTGAAAATTCAGGGACATAGCACGAGATAATAGAATCCTTACAGATCCCCTGCTGGGTCTTTTTTGTTCCGTTTGCGGTCTGAAACCGGACGAAATACTGTAACCAATCTTGACAAGAAATACCGCTGACTGTCAAGTAGATGTTTTGAGCCGGCGAAACTAATGAAGGGGTAACGTTTGATACTTTGAACGGGTCTGCAAAAATAAGTGAAAAAAAACCTTCTTAAAACATACAACATGATAGCCTGCGTGGCAGGCGTTCGAGAGGGAAGGGGAAGGGAATTAGGGCGCGAGACCGCACGCGAGGGAGGAGGGAGGAGGGGAACGCCTGCAAGGAAGCCATTGTTTTCGCCATCCCACCTACTAATTAAAAAAATTACAAAGATAACGCAACTGTGAATGACTAGCTGTCAAATAAGTCTGGCCGCGATGCACGGCGTATTTCTCGCGCTGTTTTTCTTTTGTTTTCCTAAAACAAGAAATCTAAAGTAAAGGTACTATAAAAAAGTTCAAATGCGGTCGTGCATTGAATGAATCTTCCTTGAAAGTTGCAACGACGCGTGCCGAGTTACATAAAATCCAGCATAAATCTATTCAAGTTGTTCCTGAAGTAATCGGGCTGGAAAACCATTTAATAAGAAAGGTAGTGGCTCTTCGCAACTTTCAGTGCAATGTTGGTCTAAGAAAATTAAAACACTTTGCCGTCAAGCACTCTTTGAATTTCTATCAGGACGAATTGGATCCAGCGGAGCACACAAAAGAACGCTGATGGCGGGGGAAAGAAGGGCTGAACTTCGAAGAGCTGCAAGAAGGCAGCAATTTATTATTAAAGTGAGTTCCTGGTGGTTTATAACCGGCAAGAAGAAGTCCTCAACCAAAAATTCTCCTTTTAAGCTGAAATTGATGCCTTCTAACGATGAATTCCCGTAGAGAAATCTCATCACGCTTCACTGACGATATATGTTTAGTTACTCAAATGGCGTGATGTTGATTTCGACCAATGGGAAAAAGGTATTAAGTCGAAGATTGACATTTAATTAATTCTGACCAATCACTATTTTCACGCTCAGAATCTGAGCGTGAAAAACGGAGAAAAGAATGGCGTCCTTGCAGGCCTTCCTTTCCTTTCTCCCTCGCTCGCCCAAATTCCCCCTTCCCCTTCGCCTTTTAACGCCTGCCACGCAGGCTAACAACATGACCACCTGGTTTCCATATATGCTTCTCTTATTAATATTAATTTATGAAGAGAAAAAGCAATCACCACAGTGATATAAATTTAGCCTGGGAAAACGGCTGATATTTCGTGACGCCGGCCACAGGTTTTCACGCGAAATGACGTCTGAGAAACAAGTGCAAAAATTCCACACTGATGACGCGTCATCATACGGATCTGGGTAGTGCTTCTGATTGGCTGAAAATTTGCTTCCACCAATTAGAAGCACTACCCAGATCTCGATAGTGACGCGTCATCAGTGTGGAATTTCTGTGCTCGTTTCACAGACATCATTTTGCAGAGATCTCAGTGGTGGCGTGTAGGCTGTTTTCTCAGGCAAATGTCATTATTATTTGTCATTATTGTTTCTTTGAGAAGCTATATCAAAGCACTCGACAAAGCGTTTTATACGATATCCAGAAATCACGTCGGTTAAAAAGAACAGTCGATTTCGCCTTATTTTCCCCTTTCTCCATGACTGGACAACAGATAACGCCGGCTTGACCTCAATTATGATATATTACTCAGTAGTAAGTCAAGTTGTTACACCTTTGTTTACAAGGTCTACAAGACCAAAACAATACGGGAAAACATTGTCACATGAAAGGGTTTTATAAAACGAGGTTTTGTAGACTTGGCTTGACCGTAAGTGCAACCTTAATTACTTAGACTCACTAACCGTGCAAATAGAGCGGCTTTTTAGTTTTGAATAATTGTCCATCAACATCAAGAAAGAGGGGGACTCTGACGGTATTTCTCATTGGTGGCGTCTCGCAGAAAATGAAACCATCCTCTTTCCTAGCCGGCACAGAAATGTCTTTGAATCTGCATTGAAGAGTGGTATTTGAAGTCACATTCAGTTCCACGCTGGTTTTAAGTGTTAGTGTTGTAATGGCTCTTATGGGAACAACCGCTGGCTGAAATGCTTGTATTTCCAAGGAGGAAGCTACGTAGATAGAGAGAAAAAATACATTACGCACAGATATATTTAAAGTCAATTTTACCCCGTTACTCACAAAATACAAAACTCCTTCGTAAATTGAGGGAAATATAATGAGAAAGTCAAAAATATTTTTGAAAGTTAACAATCGAAGCAGTAACCGTACGTCGTAATGAAAAATATCTTATCGTCAACAAGTATCACGCACGAATCCTTTCTCATTCTTTCGTACGTGCTGTGTGCCTTCTTCCTTTGTAATCCTGTTGGGATGAAACGGTTTCTTAACCGAGTTGCTGCCCCTCCCTTACCAGGTTTTAACGTGCTATGTAACCACAGGAACACATTTTTTACGCTCTCGGTTAAGTGATAGGCATTAAATGCTTGAACAATGAACTAAAATTTGGATTTCATTCAAAAAAGGGGTTTATTTTGGAAAAATAACTCTACTAGTTATGCAGACTCTTATATAGCAGAGCGCAGTGTTTTGCTGGCATGGTGCAGAACGTATATACATTGAACCAGCTGAAGATACCGACAACGTATCTTAGCAACGTGGGCATTAAGTTATCAGCAGCGTCTCAAGACATGAAAATGCTGTCGATAAGTCGAATCTTTTTTCCCGGTAAAACTACTTTAATCCGATTTAATCCTTATCCATTGCGATAGGAAGAACGGACAGGTACGGTTAAATTTTAGAAAAGATATCTTGCGCATTCTATTTTCTAAGTGTCGGCATCTATCTTTGGGCAACCAGTGACCACTTATTTGCGTGGTCCGCAGAGATTATGTTGGCAAAATCAATATTATTCAGCGGACTTGAAAAGGTAGTGAATCAAAGACCGATGCATTATTACATTCCACAGTCTAGGAATTCTGCTATGGTTAACAACCTAATTAACCCTCACTTCCTATTTTTCTCATTTAAATAATTTAATTTACTTTTTAATTTAATTTACTCATTTAATTAATTTAATTTACTTTTTCTTTTCATTACACCGGTTTTTGAAAGAGAGTCGTTGATAGGCTTCCTGATCTGAGTTTATTTCGAAGTCAATCAGTGTTAAAGTTTAACAACATCACTTTAAGTTTCTTTGCATGAAGCCGGTCTTTCGTACGTGCTGTGTGACTTCTTCCTTTGTAATCCTGTTGGGATGAAACGGTTTCTTAACCGAGTTGTTGCCCCTCCCTTACTAGGTTTTAACGTGCGTGTAACCAGAGGAACACATTTTTTACGCTCTTGGCGCTACTCGAGGTTAAGCAATAGGCATTAACTGCTTGAACAATGAACTAAAATTTGGATTTCATTCAAAAAAGGGGTTTATTTTGGAAAAATAACTCTTCTAGTTATGCAGACTCTTATATAGCAGAGCGCAGTGTTTTGCTGACATGGTGCAGAACGTATATACATTGAACCAGCTGAAGATACCGACAACGTATCTTAGCAACGTGGGCATTAAGTTATCAGCAGCGTCTCAAGACATGAAAATGCTGTCGATAAGTCGAATCTTTTTTCCCAGTAAAACTAATTTAATCCGATTTAATCCCTATCCATTGCGATAGGAAGAACGGACAGGTTAAATTTTAGAAAAGATATCTTGCGCATTCTGTTTTCTGAATGTCGGCATCTTTCTTTGGGCCAACAGTGACCACTTATTTGCGTGGTCTGCAGAGATCAGGAGGGCTCCTGGTAGAGATTATGTTGGCAAAATCAATATTATTCAGCGGACTTGAAAAGGTAGTGAATCAAAGACCGATGCATGTTACATTCTACAGTCTAGGAATTCTGCTTTGGTTAACAACTTAATTAACCCTCACTTCCTATTTTTCTCATTTATTAATTAATTTACTTTTTCTTTTCATTACACCGGTTTTAAAAAGAGGGTCGTTGATAGGCTTCCTGATCTGAGTTTATTTCGAAGTCAATCATTGTTAAAGTTTCACAACACCACTTTAAGTTTCTTTGCATGAAGTTGCAGAAATATTTCTTCCGTTGATTTACTTCAATGGTACTATGCACGCGCCAAGCTACTTTCTTTTAAGATATGTCCCCTAGTCTAGGGGTCTGGGACTCACACAATGATCGCTCAGTGGGCGAAAACTCGAGTAACAACTATAAGCTATCAATGGCACACTCAAATTAAAGCTGAAAGCTTTCGCCAGTAAGTCCTGAGACTCATGCCTATTTTACATCTTTGCTCAGTTCTGGTCTGCCCCCAAAGTCAAACAATAAAACACAAGGGTTTGTACACAAACGTGAAATGTACACTCACATTCCTCAGAGCTGCACAATTTCAAGATCATCAGAAAGACGAAGGAAGCTCTCCTCCAACAAAGCATGGATCTTCTTGTTCCAATCGAAGGCATGCTACAGAGTACTCCCTGAAAATGTAGCCAAGCAGTACAAACAGCTGTACAAAACCTAGTTAGAGATATGAGGTAATGATGATCAGCCGTGAAACGATTGACGTCCTACCGCGTATGGCGTGCCATTGACGCTGGAGTCAGTTTGATATAACGTCACCTCTGGTAACTACGTTTCAGCGTTTGTGGAAAGTTTCTGTGGATTATCTAAATGGGATACTGAAATAACATGAAGCACGTACACATGATTACAACTAACAAAAAGCTAAGTCATGAAATTAGTTGTCCTGGCTACGGTCGATTGAATACCCAAACACAGTGAGAGCTCTGAAAGCACATTATCGGAAGGAAACGACAGAAGTTAGACCCCTTGTCTTCTCGGCTCCAATGTTGGCGTTAAGAAAATGACTCTTTTGGTTAACATTCTTTGCTTGGTAAGTTCTCAGGGGAGTTCTGACTATCTATAACAGTAGATAATGTTTATAACTTCGACAGGACGCGAACGGAAAACTAGGAAACTGCAGGACTGCAGGTGGAGAGACTGTAACGCGTCTATTTTCAAATTTTCACCAGAGATGTAGGCCGACAACTACGGGTAACTAACCATAAAGGCCTATACACTGAGGCTTCGACCGAAAGGGGTAACTTTTTCAGGCTTCAGATTTTTGAAAGGGTAGAAATCTCACTAGTTGAGGTATATGAAAAGGTAGGGAAACCTGTCATTTCAGTCTGTAAAAAGGCCCACGAGGCCTAACAGATACCTTTTATGACTGGAAAAGTCATTAAAACGGTCTGGTCTTGCGATTTATTTCGAGGTCGAGTATTCTTTTGAAGTTATCCGCTGACAAATTACCAGTTTCAAATGATCGCAGGCTCAAGTTTATTTTTTCCAATGATTCATATCAAATATGTTGTCTTTATGTCGCTATGGCCCCACACTATTAGGATTTTGATTTCAAACTGACCTCAGCCAGTTTTTTCAAAAGTACAGGGGAAGACCTTATCTTACCACGGTCACGCGTTGGTCACGCTCTACGTTCAATTTTTATACTCTGATTGGTCAAAATTTGACAGGTGAGTTCATGTGGAAAAATTATGCAGCATCTTGAAAGTTGTTTACTTTGACGCCTGAAGCTGACAGAGTTTTGTGTCAACTTGTGATGTGTTTAACTGTCTTTTTCCTCTGGATGTACAAAATGAAATACAGCTGCTATCAAGAGTCTTCTGTTATTCATGGCTGGTTTGTTTACTGGGTTTTTGGATGAGAAATGCGTCGCTTGTCAAAATTCGGTAATTCGGTTTCGGATGGCATCGTTTTTGTTTTTCACCTTGCTTAATGCGTAAGAGGGTTTAAAAGTCTCAAGCAACTGTGGCCTTCCTTGATAGTTTTCAGGAACTGAATCTCGAATGGTAAGCCTGAGTAATTATTGTATTTGATGTTTGTTTTTGTTATATCTAATCAGATGAGTTCATGAAGTCTTGCACAGTTCACGCTGAAAGTTTATGCGGCAAGCTTATGCACTTTTGTAGGATTTGAGTCAATGATCTGGCCTAGTATTAGCCTGCGTAGCATGGCGGTTTTGGTTGGGCGCGCTAAGAATAGGGAGCTTAAGCAACGACGACCGCGACGTCAGCGAGAACGGGCAAAACAGCAACTGGTTAGATTGGCACAAAAACAACTTTGCACGTGCATCACGCTTTTTTTGTACAATGCTTTGCCGTCACTGCTCGACTACGACGTTCCTTTTCCTGAACTTCGATACCGCAGTCTTTTAGAATTCAATTCCAGAAAAAATGCCAACATTTGACGAATTGAACGAGATGCAATAAGTGCGATAAAGTTCAAAGCAGCGCGAATTCACTTTTTAAGTGACGTTTTCGTAGCCGTCGCCGTCGTTGTCGCTTAAGCTCCCTAAAGGCGGGCTCCTGAGGCGGGCGAGGGCAGAGAAACCGCGAAGAGATTGGGGCGGGAGCAACTTGAAAAACCGCCTGCACGGCGGGGGGCTTTTTTGAGCCGGTCCGTACGCCAGCGTACTGATCGTTCCGATTGGTTCAGAATGTTCGCCCATCAATCAAAAATTTTGGTAATCTCCCATGGGAGAGTTTCGAGGGACTGAACTAATCATCCCCGCAAAACAAAATCAAAATACCGTAAAATTCCGAAAATAAGCCCCTCCATGTATAAGCCCCTTCAAATATAAGCACCCCAAACTCGTAACGCAAAAAACCCTCCGTTTAATCGCCCCTCCAAATATAAGCCCCCCGGGGGCTTGTACTTAGAAATTGCCCTCAAATACAAAGTAAAACAAAGCAAAAACGGTAAATTTTTTTCCAACTATAAGGCTAGCCCAATTGATTTTGAAACGCAAATTTCCCTCCGTAGATAAGCCCCTCCGAATATAAGCCCCTCAAAAAGGGCCTTTAAAAAACATAAACCCCGGGGCTTATTTTCGGAATTTTACGGTATCAAAGAAGCGTTGACCGGAGCGTCGTCGATCTTGAATATTTGACGGGAAAACAGGGCAATTGTATTGAAGCCTAAACAGGAAATGGCCATTTACAGTTTTCTTCAAAGGAGAGATGTCATGGAAATTTTGTCAACAAGTTTTGGCAAAAGCATGGTCTTTCATGTCTTTGCTATGGCCAAATTGAAGAAATGCCCTCATCGAAAACCTGTATGATCACAATTTCCCCTCTAAAAAGTACTATAGACGACCAGATATCGGAAATGTTGTCCCGAGCTGTACAGCAATGGACCTTATGACAGAAACAGTAAATTTCAGTGCTTCGAGAAAGTCCACCTCAATTTTCTCTATTACTCGGTGTTAGAGGATAACGCACTGCCAGCGCACTACATCGAACGGTGTCCGCGATTGTGGTCGATGAATCGCATACAGTAGAAGAAAGACGCACAGCGTAATTCTCCATACTTGGTGTAGCTTAAGTTTAAGCTACAACTCAAATCTGAAGATCGCGCTATACCTGAAAATACAACATCCTGCAAACAACACTTAAGAAGCCGGGCCCAGCGTCAAAACATTCACGGACAAAGAAACTACAAACCAAGGCTCCTTGGTTTGTAGTTATCCAGATCCATGCTTTTTAGTCGGAAAAGACCAAAGAAGCTAAAATTTTAATAAAAAGCTTTAGGCTTTAAGAGTGGTTAAAGAAATTAGTAGTTTACAACTGCATCTGAGATCAACAAATTCTAAACAGCATCACGTTGAAGCATTAACCACAGGAAATAATTACTCAATATGGATGAAACAAACCAACTTTATGACCTCTAAATAAATGTAAGACTTAGAGCAGCAAAAATAAGATCTACTCAGTCAAGTTTAGAACGCAGTGTAGTCACCTATGCGCGAGATAGCAACAAAGAAAAAACCTGTGTTTGTTCAAGCAAACTCCAATTCCGGCCAAGGTCAAGTTTTACATTATATCACGAGCTTTTGTGTCGTGTTTAAGCTGTCAACACTTTATTTCTGATTGGCTGGGAAAACTGAAACCAAACAAGTTGTCAACAGGATGTCAAAATGAGTTGAAGGGGAAGGCAGTTGAAAAGGCCACGATTTTTATTTTTCTCGCGGCTTCGCCGCTCGTGCGCCCGGCTCGATCAATCCGCCATGCTACGCAGGCTAGCCTAGTATCAGGTTTGACATAAGCTTACAGAACTTTAAAAAGCCTTCAGATATATTTGCTCATCGCAAATAGAAAGAAAACGTTCCGAAAAATATTTAGTTATAAATTTGGCTGTAGAAAGATAACTTTGAGCGATTTTCTTGCTTCGAGGAGTTCTCCTTCGAAAACAGTGAACACCGCGCCGGGAAGCCGGCTTAAGCTTTACGCCTAAAGACTCAAGATTTTTAGAGACACTTTAAGAGCGACTCTCTATAGGGACCGGGTGAGATTGAAAAAATGTGGCTCAAGGTCGGAAAGATGTACCCCTTGATATTTCGTCCAGAGATAACCTATGATCTGCTAAGAATCGTGATATAAGTTTCAGATTCTAGAGTTTTTACATTTTTGAGAAAATTACGAAAAACCGTCGACAACCCGTGAAGCCGAAAAATCACACAGAAATGAGGTCAAATTTCATGATCTGATAATCGAACTCGCGTGAAGGCGCATAACAAATTTTGGTTTTAGTTTATAATTTTAGTTAGGAGGTATTGCTAAGTTGCTTTGATGATATTTTAGACTTGAAATTCTAATTCCGAATTCCTGGAGAGCAAGCAAAGAGAACCGAAATTTCTAGACTTTGAAAATAAAAAATTCCATACCGTTTTCAAACATCTCAAACATACTCGGTATTATGTAGAATTCTTTCAAAATTCAATTCTAGCAAGTACAAGAGTTGTTTTTGAACGTGATGTAATTTTTTTCTTGGCAAAAGTTATTTCTGAGGCGAGCGGCTCCATACAAGTTGACCCAATTTGACCTTTCGAAGGGAGTTTGTTTAACCAGGAAATGTAAGGGGCTGTCGACATATTCACATCCCCCCGCTTAACGTCAACTGGACGTTTAGGGGGGGAGGGGATAAGGCAGTGGACGTTAGTGCGGGGCATTTTTGGACAAAAGCTAACTGATGCATTTTCATAAATTATACGTCATGTGTGGAACTTGTGGAACAGCAAGAACTTGCGAGAAGCGTCTTTCATATAGACTTCATGGTACGCCTTTGCGCTTGCAACAGAAGCAGTAGAATCACCTGACATGGGCGTCGACGTTACGCCTTTTGACTTGTCTATCGCACTTCGAGCTGGCTCTTTCAGTACAGAACTTGTACTTGCCTCTTTTTCAACACTGGATTTTTCAACTTTCTTAAACCACGTTCCAATTTGTAGCCTTTATGGATTCCCATCGTGAGAACTCTTAAGCCGACTTTCTTCCAATGAGAGGATTTCTTCGTCTCCTTCTTTTGCAGCTATATAGGTTTCCACTGCAGCTGAATCTTTACGAAGCTCTTTCCATTTTTCTTGTGCTGATCGAACAACACTTTCCCTCGAGGCTTGACCTTTGTTTCTCCTTACAAAACGTTCTATAAACTTTTCATATTTTGATTTTGGGTCTTTGTATATTAAGTTCCCTGCACGTTTATTATCTTTTGCAGATGTCCCGAACAGGGTAAGTTGCTTTGACATCTCCAAACAAAAAACAAAAAGCACGTGCTTTCAGAGTAACGAAAGAGTAACGCATACGTGAAGTAGAAAATGGAATGCCGCTGGCCAGTAGGTTTAGTATGTTGTTTTTAAAATAACATGGCGGCCGACATGGCGGTCTTGTACCAGCGATTCTGGCTTTGACCTCTGAATACTGTAGTGTAGTAGGGAATCAAAAGCATTGACAGGAAAAATCAGTTATGTAGATTTTGCAAGAAAACAGGTAGGACAAAGCATAATTCGCTGTATGAAGTAACTACCACGTTTTAAAACAGTAAATCGGTGACATGTGCACGTAAAAAGTGCATGTCAGTATTCGTACTGCAGGGGCACCCAACGACGATATAGTTCAAAACCACTTAACATAGCATTGTTGAAAGTATTTTAGTATTTAAAGGGTAGATATAGGCATATTTTTATCCCCTAAAAACTTTTCATCTGTTCGGATTTCCTAGCTGAAAGTCTAGTGATCCGAAAATTATAGGGATCAAAACTTACCTTTTCGAAAATTTCAGCCAGGAAAAGGCTCCCGAAAATTCTAGGTGGCCTTTTTTAGGGTAAAAATCCGTTAAAAAATGGGTAATTATACCATTTTGAAGATGTTCGAAAATCCTAGGAGAGGCAGGCAATCAAGAAATTTTACAAGAAATGTTCCGAAAATTCTAGATCTCAAATCGTCTTCCGAACAGATATTTTCCGAAAATTGCCGTTGGGTGCCCCTGGTACTGGAATGCAGTGATTTTTGGGGCAGCAAAATTTCAAGTGGACGTTAAGGAGGGGGGAGGGGCGGGGGGGTCTGACCTAAACGTCCAGTTGACGTTAAGCGGGGGAAAAGTGAATATGTCGACGGCCCCTAAACAATTCGACTAGCCTTAGCTCGCTTTCTGAGCAAACCATTGAAAAACCCTGCCATTTCCCATTAAAACTACCCAGTAAACCTGAGATAATACTTCGATGACAGCTTACCTTCCAAATGGGTGTTTGAAGGCAAATAATTTTGATGTTCTTCGCTAATTTTGCTGTGTCTTGCTGCCGTGCTCAGCCACCGGCCTTTTCATACGCGGCTACGACATTTTCTAAGTGTCACCTGTCTCTGGCTTGTGCAATATTTTTGCAAGACCTGGATCCATGTCTTGCATATAAAGCATCCTCTGGGTATCTATTGTGTTTTGTATTGAATATTTGTAATGAAGAGAAGCAAGAAGTGAAGGAACTAATTGAACTGAAAAATTGACCCAGATCGATGTCACGCAATTTTCACATCTAAGTGATCACGTGCCGCAAATACACCCGCGTGGATATTTTTGTCTTGCGCTTGCTCATTTCTTCATTTTCTCCCTTACTAGCATACGATGTTTTCGTTTTGGTTTTTTGTAACCTTTTATTTGTAATCACAAGCCTATTACGAAGGAGAGTTCTTTGTACGCAATACTTTGAATCGGTGTTCATACACGCAATACATTTACTTTTCCCATTTTCTAGTGACTGTGCAACAAACTAGAAATCCTATCTAGTTTTAGCTCCAAAAGTCAAATGCCTAGGCAAGTCCATTGCTAATGATTTCCTAAAGCTAGATAAAAGGGAATACCGTAAAATTCCGAACATAAGCCCCTCTGTGTATAAGCTTCTCCAAATATAAGCCCCCTAAACCGGTAACACAAAAAACCCTTCGTTAAATCGCCCCTCCAAATATAAGCCCCCCGAGGGCTTGTACTTGAAATATTGCCCTCAAATACAAAGTAAAACAAAGCAAAAACGGTAAATTTACCTTGAACTGTAAGGCTTGCCCAATCGATTTTGAAACGCAAATTTCCCTCCATAGATAAGCCCCTCCAAAAATAAGCCCCTCGAAAAGCGGTGTATGACATTTGCAGACTGCAGATTGCAGACTGCAGATTGCAGATTGTAAATTAAAAGACACCAAAAATCTTCCTAATAAAGGTGACACCATCAAAAATATAACATCTTGTGAAAGTGAGAAAGTAGCCTGGGAATAAGGTTGATATTTTTGCGCAAAGTTACATTGGCCTCATTTCCAAGATGCTGTTGACTATTCTTCACCGACGCGACTCTTTATTGACTCATCCGGCATATCACTAATTGCGTTGATTCTTTATTCTTCTTTGATTATTGTGAATTGATAATGACAAGTAGCAATGCCCACTAATGCCTGTCTAAATAGTAGTCTTCTGCAAAAAAGAGTTTTTAGACTGCAAGCACTTCGTGCTGACTACAGTTACGCCGACAAGAACAACTAGGATAGATCACGGACATTTAACACCTTTTAAATGACGTATTTCATCTTAGCAGTATTTAAGGATATGCTAAATAATCTAAACCGAACAGATCCTACCTGGACTCGACGAATTACCGGAAGTGCATTTTGAATTTCTAAATAGGCAAATCGACAATGGCATTTTTAACAGGCCAATCAATATATAACCAGAGTTTAGTTTCGTCTGTGGTGCAGGCTAAATTGCTACTGTTGCTATGGATTCATGAGCGAGTTTGTGACATCGGCAGACATTATTCTGCTCTAATTCAATATGAAAAGAACAGCCAACAACTCCTTCAGGAATGAGGTCGGTGTAATTTTGCGTGAAAAATATAAACTTCACTTCTTGGCCTTACATGTACTTCTCGGAACAAGGTAATGTTGATGATGATGATATTACGATATTTTTGGTTTCATTCAATTTACAGTCTTAATTGCTGCCTCATGCAGTCTGCAGTCTGTAGTCTGCGGTCTGCAAATGTCATACACCGCTCAAAAAGGGCCTTTTAAAAATATAAGCCCCGGGGCTTATTTTCGGAATTTTAGGGTAGTAATATATATCTTAAAAAGGGCTAGGTACTGGCCGCAAAACGTGTTTTTGTAATTTGTATTAATTGTATTTACCAATTTGCCCATGGCACTATGTTTGGCTTTAATTTTTAGTTTTGTTTCGACATTTGCCTCTCTCGCTCCTCATCCCCCTTCAAAATCACAGCGGAAATAATTAAAAGAAGGCCAGGTTAGGCCCATGCATGTTACGATCAAATGAAAAAAAAATGTTTCACTAGACAAAAAACTGCTGAGACAAAGCACAGATTATGCACGATTTCCGTATAACTCCATACATTAATAATATTATGCATACATCTATTGTTCAAAGAAAACAAAAGGCAGAACAATACTAAACCTTTGCAAACGGACGGCTAAATTTATTGATAAGCTGAAGCCTTGCAAGTATTCTTTGACAAATCGGGAATTAAAGAAACAAATCTTTAGTAAGTTAGAACCGGCACACAAACCAAATAGCACGAGCAACAGAACCTCCAGTGATTACCATTTCAGATATCACTGTCTTCGAATCTTTGCCTTCCAACGGTACAGTCACAGTTTTCCGAACAATCAGACCTGAATTCTGTCCACCGTTTAGGTCTCAAACACTGAAGAAAGCACTTCTCGGACTCTACGAAGCCCCCAAAGGGTAACCATCTTTGTTTTGGAAGGAATAAACCAATGAGAGCGCACCTATGAACACGCAATGGAATGCACCAATCAGCGATCGTTTTAGTTCGCTGTGTGCCAGGGTCTTCTCTCCTGCCGCCGCCATATTGGAAAGCGAGAAGACCCTGGGGACGAGGTTGATAGGCCTTTTGCATTAGTTGATCACGTGATCAACTTTGGTAAACACGAAAACAGTTTGCTGTTGAAAAAGTTTGTTAGCACTAGCTGAAAGAACAAATTGAAATTAGGTAACCAGTAAATTTTCAGCCGTATATTTCAAAAGTAGCGATTGCAGTGGCCGCCGAAAATTAGAAGGATTTGTATTAGAAAAACAACTCTTGCCACCCAGTCACGCTTGAGTGGTTTTCCATACATATCCTTGTAAAGTCTGAGATGTTAAACCGTCGTGAAATCTTTCCCTTACACATTTAATTGCTCAAACTGCCTGTTATGAATTAAAAGGAGATTTGAGCCCCGTAATGCTCAAGGAAATATTTCACGACAGTTTGAAAATTTCGAAATTTACAAGGATTTCTATGCGATGTGAAGTTTCGAGTGAAATCAATTTATATAGTTTTTTTAAGTTTCCATTTTCGATGGCTTTAGTTTACACCTTCATCAAAAGGTGTGAATGGCGATAACTTCAAGGCGAGTTGTGAACTTTCAACGTTATCGAAACTCTAATCAGCCGTGCTTGTTGAAGGGGAGCCGGAAGACACACAGGCGGCCCAAACTCACGTTACGAGGGACGGGTGTAATGTAATTTACATACCATAGGTGACGCGCCGGTGTCGCGTTACAGGCGACCGTTGAAAATATAAGAGACTTTGTATCAGAAATATATTACTGAGATCTGCGAACGCTAAATAATGGTCAATCTTACTTTTTCTTAAATGAAATGAATAAAAAAGACTTACTTGCAAAGTATTCCACTGCGTTTTGGTGTCTGTTTGTCGTTTTACTGGTTTTTTTGGCTTTATTGGGTAACCACTGTTACTCCTTTCATAGAACGAAGTGAAGAACTTGAACTTGAACTTTATTTTTATTTAAACACGGTAAATCTATCAGATAAAATAATAATATTAAAAAATTACAATCTGCTTTAATCTATATAAACATGCTCTAAAAATTTAAATAGTAAAGATAGAGAAAATAAAGAAATTCTGCTTTACATAGATGCCGTGTGCGTTTTATCGATTCAGTCAAAGAAATCGCGACAACCATTTCGAAAAGAATTAAGTGATTTTGCTTGCCGCAATTCAGGGGACAAGCTGTTCCAGATAACCGCACCATTATAGCTAAAGCTATTTTTCAAGAAATTGGTGCGGGGCAATGGAACAGCTAGTTTGTTTTCAGAGTTCCTTAAATTATAAGGTGGATTATATTTAGTGAAAAGAGAACCAAGATAGTCGGGCGCAAGACCATGTATAGATTTATAGACCATGGTGGCCACTTGTATTTGTCGCTGAGTATCCAACCGTTTCCAGTTGAGTTGCTCAAGAAGAGG
>CALNXI010004122.1:0-12500 GCA_942486025.1 Porites evermanni
TTAATTAATTAATTAATTAATTAATTAAGTGAGTGAGTGAGTTAAAGCAAACACGACGGGAATGTGATTTTTAAAAAGCAAACATCGAGTAAACATGTAATCTGCACGTCCCTGTCGACACTGTCGAGTTTGCTTAAGCTCCCTGAGCGGTAAGGAACTGGGACGAGGCTAAATCTCTTATCATAATTGTTTTTTTCTGCAGAAGAGCTCGATAGTTTTTTGCCCTTTTTTCTAGTCTGAAATAACCATAATATCACGCGATTTACAGTGAGATAGTAAAGCGCACAAGCGTAACAGGTCTATTGGAGGAAAAGTGTCATTCGCCTTTTCGAGTGTTCATCGTCTTTACATCGAGTTTCTACTGTAAGTCATTCACTTAGTCAGGCTTTGTTTCAGAAAACTTAACTTTACTTAGTGGTTGTTTATTTATTCTTGGATTTATTAGCATGATATTTTGAAATTTTCAACTCGAGTCTAATTACAAGGTATGGTATTGTATTGTTTGGCTTCCTGAAGCGTGTTTAGCTCCAAAAACGTAGTATCCTATTGTTTGTAATGCATACATAAAAGTACAGTATAATATTCATCCCTGGGTATTGTTATTCATAACATCATAATAAGGTATGGGAATCAATCTGACCTGGAACAAGCCGAAGACAGACTGAATTGAATATAGGTAATCTGGAACCCGACTTATTCCCTAGGGAGTGCGGGTGGGTCGCCAATCACCTTCGTGTCGGACAAAGTGAAGTGAATGGGACAATGCGTGCTAGTGTTTCCTATTATATATACTTATTTGCATATCATAATTAATCTGGCCTGGGATGATATTTACAATTCAGATGGAACGTGAATAGTGTAAATTTCATAAAATGTTTACCTAGAGAAGGAAGCGAAACGCTTGTAAACTGTGAGTTATTTTTCGCTAACTTACTCCAACCTGCCAGTGAACTTTCCCAAACTCGTCCCCAGGGTCTCGCCGTTGTCCCATATGGCGGCGGCCGCCGTGTTGGCCATATTGGCACACTTAGGCCTAGGTCAAACGTCGAACTTTTCACGAGGCGAACAAAACTTAACGAGTTAATTTGATGAAAAGTTTCACTTCTGGCTCAGTTAAGTTCGTCTGAATGAGTTTGGATCGTCCAACACCTTCTATCCATCTGCCTCAGACAGACAGAACGTCTGAAGATCTTCTTCGGGAAAAACGTCGATCTTCACATGCGGCGAACTAAACAAATAAATTAAAAATTTGTATGATAATGTATATTTAGCCTCGTCTGATTTAGTTGAATGGTTCGAGGCGTCCTAAGTTCGACGTCTCATCCAACAGACGATCTTAACTTAGTTTAGGTCGACCTAACTTAGAGTTTGGTTTGTCTAATGAAAAGTTCGAGGTTTGGCCGAGGCCTTAGGCTTAGTTCTGGTCAGGCTAGTAATGTTTCCACTTGACATTTTTCTTCATAAATGTCAATTAACCACTTTTAGTGTCATTGAGTGACTTTTGCGTATGCGCGCTTGCAGACGGAAAACGAATTTGTAACATTTCGCCGGTGGCGGACTCACGCTGCCACTTACAGGCGGATGCTTAAATCCCAAATTAAAACATTTTGGGTCGCTCGCGCTCGTCCACTGGTTTTAAATAGACTTATAAATACGAAATCTAAAGTGAATACTTTGTGTCCGAATGAATGTTTTCGGATTAAGTGATACATGTAAACACTTGTAAAGCAAATACCTTAAATGCAATGAATCCGGAAATATTTCTGTGAGACAGTCGAGCATGGAGCGCTACCTCTCTATAAAGAGGTTTCGTTACTGGTATAAAGGATTGTTTTCCCACATACTTTACTGTTACTGGGGTAAGAAATGTCGTTCGTTATATGGTTAACAGTTATTCTTCTAGTGCGCGTTGCATATGAGATGGTAGGAAACCAGCGAGGTTCGTAGCGCCAAGCGCGAGTGAAATAATCGTTTTATTGAAAACGTCCACAAAATATCGAGAATTCTTCCTGACTTTATTGGTAAAAACAACCGATTTTCAGCTTTTAATTTTGAGCAGACGAGAGCAGTTACCATATTTGGAGAGCATGGCTTATATACCATGATGGCTTAGCCAATCAGATTTTAATAAAAGTTATTATATAATGTTTGATGTTCCACTGTAAATCATTTTAAAAACTCGTAATGTGGGCGATAATTTAGAGAGGTTTAGAAAAAAGTATGATATTAAAAACGAGCTCTCAATCTTTTATGCCTAAAAAATGCAGGACTTCTACCTTTCAAAAATCTTTTTTCATTAGAACAACTAGAATCTGGAACCTGCTTATTACTAGACTTGACCTAGATAATGTTACTTTTGAGAACTTTAAATCTGTTTTTTACGGTTATTACTCGTGAGCTCTAGCAATAAACTATGACCCGGACTTCTCCAAGGAGCTTCAAAAGTATTTGCTTGAAATGTAACACAGCCAGGTTTTTAGACCAAGAAATTAGCTGCTGCATGTGACTTAAATTGCTACTTTTATACCTTTTTATTTTTTGGGTCCGCAGTAATTGGCTTTAGCTGTTGCGGTGTCCCTGTCCAAATATTTAAGTTATTATTAGTCTATTGTTACGTTCTTATTACTAGTGTTTGCATATCTTCAGTGTTTTTTTTTGTACTCTTCAGGGCAAAGCTAATAAAATAAAAATATAGAAATAAATAAATGAAATCATTTCGCATGTAGTTATTCTTGATAACATGTAGCTTGAACTCCCTGCTATTATAATTATAAACTCTTGCTCCGACTGACAGTGCCCGGTTTTATTTCTCCAGACTAAAAACTTTTGTCTGAGCCAAAAATGTTTAGTTGCGCACAAACCAAGGGAGCCAAAATCAGCGGCTAGGACAAGAGATTCCTCGTCTGTGTAAGCAGCTATCTTGTCGTTTCGTACAAAGTACATTCGATGTATCGCGCTGCCTGTTTTGCCAACTTCGAAGGAAGTTTGGGTTTCGGCTGTTTTGTTAATCAACTTAGCGGACCTCTTAGGCAACAGATGTTCATTTAAACTAGTTCAAAGGTGATGGTTTGTGATTTGGGTTTTTTTTGGTTCTGTATTTAAAGGTTCGTTGCTTGTGAACGTCCTGTTTGGGAAATTATCAACTAGTTTGCTTCGAAGATTTTTCTGATCTTTCTTACGAATGTCTGTCTCACTTGCAACAATCTGCCTCCTTCCCTCGACAAAAATTCCACTCACTATCGCGATTTCCTTGGTTTGAACAGTCTCGAGTTATTCTCAGCTTTTTTTTTCGCGGCAAAGTTGCGTTGTGATTTGCTCACCCCAACTTACAGAAAAACCGAAAATCCCAACGAATTCTACTGTAAACAAAGAAACTCTAGGAACCTTCGTTCTAAGGCATGTCACATATTTCCTGCAAAACTGTCCGGTCTTCGAAAGATGGCCTAGAAGGCTTAGAGGGAGACCTTGGAAAGCTTTGCACACACGAACTCGAACTCGCGCGAATCCCTCCTCGCACATTTGATATTTTGACATTTGACATGTTAACGCGAGGTGGGCGGGGTAGTGGGCGGATTGAGGTATTTAAGGAGACGTTTACAGGCTCTCCCCTTCTCCCTCCCACCGTTTTTCGCTCGCACGCCTTTTCGTTCGTTTTCTCTCGTCTACTCTGGCCGAGAGCTTGGCACAGACTAGGGACGAGATGAAGCATTTATCAAGCAAACTTGAGACATTGGCGAAGCCATTGATTTGTTTGAGCAGTCTAGCTAACCGTGTAATGTTAAGATCACTCGCATTCCGCAGGTATCGGAGACGGCTTTTCTTGAAAATACGGCAGCGATATGTCTCATGTTACTCTCATGTATTGGAACTGAAAATGTCACACGTCAAGATATTGGACATATCGACATTGCTCACCGAGCTCCAACAGAAGCTGCCCAGAATGGGCCGAATCCTATTATTGGTAAGTTTGTCCGACGTTTAGCTAGAGAGAAAGTCATGTCGGCGACAGGAGCGGCCAACAGCGTAGATGGTTGTTGACCTCGGCTTAACAAGTGCTAAAGGTGCTAATATCTCCTACATTGGTATTTACGATCAGCTTGCTCCCCGGTTACAACAGTTATTGTGTGAAGCTAAGCGCTTTCGGGAAGAACAACAACAATTTTAAATACTGCTGTACCAAAAAATCCACAATATGTCTTCGTCAAAATGACACGTAACGATCAATTAAGGTTTCTCGCTCAATATACGCAAGTGTGACTTTGTTATCTATTGTGTTTGGTACCATCAAGAGACTATAAAGGGGACAGAGAGGGCATCCCCCATATATACCCTATTCCATAGGTAATTCGTCTCGAGTTATTTTTAGAATCGGGATAAAGTTACCTCGCGCGAGGCGTGGATGTTTCGTGGAATGACCAAACGCCGTGTAAAACATGTCGGGCGAGAGGCAATGAAAGCGTAAAAAGATCGAGAGCATTCCTGAATATTGAAGCGAAATGAGTCGGCGCTCACCTGGGAAAAAGGAATCGCTGGACTCTTTGACAACCCGTGAAATCAGTTTAACTCGAAGTTGTCGTAACCTCAGTGCTTTAATAAAATGAGAAATTTCGCCGGTCTATTGAAACCGGTCGTTTGTACAATTTAGGGAGTTTAAGATCCAACGACGCGGACGACAACTAGAACGTCAAAAAAACAATAGGTTTAATTAGCAAAACAACAACTTCGCACGTGCAACACACTTTTTTGTTCATTTCTTTCCCGTTTTTGCACGACTACGACGTGAAAATGCCTAATTTCGCGTTTTATGGAGGACGTAAATAAGCAACGACGAAATTTTATTTCTCTTTCTGAGCTTGAATATGGTCCCTTGAAATTCAGCTTTAGGAGGGTTCGCCTACAATTGACAAAGTAAGTGGGTAGGAATAATCGCTATAAAGACTGAAAAAAATAAACATCAAACCAGAAATTGCTCTCTTCAAACTGTAAATTATAAATGATCCTGAGAGAATATTCAGTGTGTTAAGGATTTCCCTGCTCTACTGTTAGCTCTATACAAGAGAGGAAGGGCGATTCTTTTTTAATTTCGGTTTCGCTGACACAGCTTTCGCAGAAATCTCGCTGTAGTCGTTTTCGTCGACAAAAGGAATAGCAAAATCGCTCTCCGCGTCTTCCCCCATTTTGTTCTGCGTCATTTCGTGAAGGACGCGTGGCTCTCAGCGTGGGTCATCCACGCGGAACACATTCGCGCTATGTGATTGGCAGTTGTCTAATCCCCCTTGATATCTGTGGTGTTAAAAATAACTCGAATTACCTATGGAATAGGGTGTATATGGGGGATGCCTTCTCTGTCCACTTTATAGTCTCTTGGTACCATATAACTTGTTCTATCTACCCGTCTCGATTAGCTTCTTGCGGATAGATCCTTTAACGATTTTAATTCAAACTATAATGAAATTACTGTTGTTGTAATTATTGTTATCTTATTTTTCCGCTTTGACAGTCTCACATTTAGAAGTTGTCAAACTGGTCTGTTCCATATGGACCATATCCATATTGGGTAATTAGTTCCTGTGGTTTATGTTTCTGCAGATGTTTTCTGACAAGATTTGATCAAAGATCCATTAAATGAATTTCTTTTACCTCTTTTTAAGCCTTAAGCTTTTTATCCGGGGCACCAAATGTCAATTTTTGGAAAATATCTGTTCGGAACATTTGTTATAAAATTTCTTGCTTGCCTTCGAACATCTAAAAATGGTATAATTGCCCATTTTTAACGGATTTTTACTCTAAAAAGGTCACCTAGAATTTTCGGGAGCCTTTTTTCTGGCTGAAATTTTCGAAAAGATAAGTTTTGATCCCTATAATTTTCGGATCACTAGACTTTCAGCTAGTGAATCCGAACAGATGAAAAATATGCTTATATCTACCGTTTAAATACTAAAATACGTTTAACAATGCTATGTTTAAGTGGTTTTGAACTGTATTCTCGTTGGGTGCCCCTGCCGTTGCGGCTAAAAGGCCTTAGTTTCTTCTCCGAAATGTCTGTACCTGATTAGCAACATGTGTGTCAGTTATTTTTGGCCGTGAATATCATAAGGATTTCCTGATTTGTTTTGAGGCTAAAACTGTCGGCTAGATTGTAGAATACGCGGCAGTGCACCTGCATCGATTAGAAGGCACTGGAAAACCAGTCGACAAATTTACAAACAAATTCTGACCTTGAAGAAATTTTGTTCAGAAGACGGGCTTTCAAGTTCAAACTGCTCTTTGATTGTTTACTGTAGACGATCCTTGATAACTCCCTTCTGTGAATTTTGACATGTCACTGCGCCCAACCGTCAGACACACGTAAGAATTTGGCCAATCGTGGCGCGCTTAATATGAGAACGAGCTTTTGTGCACGAATTGCAGACGGACTACAGTAAAAACCCACGAGTAAGAACCTAAGATTTAAGAACCTGTTAGGCTAAAGTTTGCAATGTAGACCCCCTCTATATGAGAACCTCTTTAGCCTAAACTCTGGAGAAAGGTTCTTATATAAATGTTGTTAGATTGAGGTCACTGAGAAAATGTTTATAATATTGTGTTTTACAGCACAATCATGTATATAAAGTTGTTTTGACTCAAGAAATTAAAATTCACGTGAGAATAGATCTCTATTATGATCATATTAAAATATAAGCAACATTAGGTATGCAAATTTAAGGGTGCTGATCACTAAAATTTTCTTAGCTTCGACATAATTTTTTGCAAGAAATTAAAAACCTATAAAGAACCTAGATAGCCTAAATTTATGTTAACCACCATTTATGTAAGAACATCTTTATGCTAACCCTGGAAAATGTAGGTTCTTACTCGTGGGTTTTTACTTTATACAAATGGTTCAGACGATGTGTGGGCCGGTGGCAACACAGGCTACGGCCAACGAGCTGTTCTGTAAATCAAGCACGTCCACTACAAGAAGAAGTTCTGAATTCTCTGGTATGGTGTTTTAACTTAAAGCAAGCTGCAAAATTCCTTGCAGCATATGGATTTAGCCACGGATTTCACTTTCTTGAAAGCCATTTTATCAGGACTGACTACTGTATAAATTTACATCGATCGGCGTGTCTTCTGCTATGACTCGTGTGCTTTAGGGTACTGGTATTCTGTCCACTTTGCTGGGAAAGTAAAACATTTTCATGGCCCTGCTCCTCTGCCTTTTTTTGGCTGATTTCTTTCGCTTTATATAAGCGTTTCCTTTCAATTTTGAA
The DNA here is from genome assembly GCA_942486025.1 of Porites evermanni. Lineage (NCBI taxonomy): Eukaryota > Metazoa > Cnidaria > Anthozoa > Scleractinia > Poritidae > Porites > Porites evermanni. Next base: position 7,254 of record CALNXI010004122.1, read on the forward strand.
AAACAAATCTATCATCTTCTTAGCTCGGGGCCTTTTTTTGTGAAACACAAAGCAGATGGTGATTAAAGCATCTTCCAGAAGTGCGTCACACCTTCAGTCTCAGTCAAAATTGCTGGGACACTTTGCTGTCTTCTTACCCTTCCAAATTTGGTGTGGAAGATTTGGCCAGTTAACTGCGATAAACAACATTGGGAAGACGAGGAGACGGGCCAGAAGGGAAAAAACAGTGTTAGGTGGAAGAGACTGTGGCTACGGAGCGGTTATTTTGGTATTTTTTTTTTATTTATTTGCCACACGATTACGATAATTACAAAAAGATGCCAAAAAAAAAAAAAAGTAGGAAGAGATGGCGAGGAGGCCTAAAAGAAACTATAGAGCTTATGTTAATTAGGCCTCCTCAATTACAATTTTTCGAAGATAGTATAAAAATTACGGCGACGGATACAACATAATATGAGGTGAAAAATTAAACTAATCAATATTACGGAAGTTTACAAATGTTGAATATTAAAAGGCTTTTTCCCAAAATTTTTGTTGGAGTATACTAATAATTATTACAAATAAATGCCTTAAGTGCTCTTTTAAAGGAGAAAGGTGAGGAAGCGTTGATGATGTTGGTGTTTAAGGTGTTGTAAAATTTAGGTCCTTGATAAAAAACGGAAAATTGTTTGGTTCGAGTACGACAGAAAGGCAGACGAAATTTACACGAGTTTCTTGTATTATACGAATGAATTTGACTTTGTAAGGTAAATTTACAATGAAATTTTAAAGGTAGAGTATGGTTTTGATAGGAGTACATGAATAAGCCTAGTTGTATTAAGTATATATCATGAAATTTTAAGATACCAAGATTTTGAAAGATTGGATCAGTATGTGCATCGAAAGTTGTTTTAGCTATAGTTCTGATCACTCGTTTCTGTAAAATCTCAAGACGAATAAGGTTAGTTCTGTAAGTAGAGGCCCAAACTAAGTTGCAATAAAAAAGGTATGGATAGACTAGAGAAAAATATAGTGTTCGTAAGGTTTTCGTGGATAAATAGAAACTGGATTTACGAATAATTCCTGTGCATTTAGAAACTTTATTGGCGACATGTGAGATTTCAGATTTCCAATTTAAATTTTCATCCATGATTACTCCCAAGAAAACTGTTTCTTTTACTTGATCAATTTTTTGATTATTAATTAAAAGTTGAATAGTTTGATTTGTACGCTTTTGAGATGGTTTAAATACAATGAATTTGGTTTTTTTCAAGTTTAATGAAAGCCTGTTAGCTCTAAACCATATTGACAACTTATTTAGCTCAGCGTTCAGTATATTAGTAAGGCAGTCTTTATCCTTGTGAGACACAAATACGTTTGTATCATCAGCAAATAATATCAGTTGTAATATTGTTGACGTGTTGATTATATCGTTGATGTAGAGCAGAAAAAACAAAGGCCCTAGTATTGAACCTTGGGGAACGCCACACATGATATTAGCACGATACGAAACATAACCATTGTATTCTACAAATTGAAGTCTGTTGGAAAAATAGCTCTTAATCCATTTGAGAGCCAAGCCACGTATACCATAGTGTTCAAGTTTATCAAATAAGATGGAATGATTGACTGTATCGAAAGCTTTCGAGAGATCTAAAAAGACACCAACCGCTAATTCACCATGATCAATAGCAGATGAAATTTTTTCATGCAAATCAATCAAGGCAAGCGTCGTAGAGTGGTTTTTCCTGAAGCCGAACTGGTTATCACAGAGAATATGTAAATTAGTTAAATAATCATACAAGCGATTATAGATGATTCTCTCTAGAAATTTTGAAAAGCTTGGTAGAACCGAGACAGGCCTATAGTTGGTGAATAGTGACTGGTCATCAGCTTTAAACAGTGGTACCACACGAGCTATTTTCATTTGATCTGGTACAACGCCATGAGCGATCGATAAATTCATAATGTGAGCCAGAGGTCCCGAAATGATTTGAATGGATTCCTTAATTATAGACATTGGAATATTATCGTATCCAGCCGCTTTCCCGGAAGCAAAAGATTGAGCAATGGTAATAATTTCATCCTCTGTTGTTGGGCTAAAAAAGATTGACTCTCGAAATGATCCAGATAGAAAATCTTTATGTGAACAAGGAGGAGGCTGTATCTTCTTTGCGAGGTTGGGACCAATACTAGAGAAGTAGCTACAAAACCTATTTGCTACTTCCACTGGATCAGAAATCTCCTGACCGTCTGACTTAAATATTGTATTTAATTGAGGCCTTGGCTTTTTTCTGTTTAAAACTTCGTTTAAAATTTTCCAGGTCGCATGTGTATTTGATTTAGCATCTTCCAATTTCTTTTCATAATACCGACGCTTAGCCAAGCGCAAGGTGTGATTCAATTTGTTCTTATATCTTTTGTAGAGTGAACAATTGTCGACTGTTGGAACTTGAAGATATTTTTTGTAAAGTTTATTCTTTGTTTTAATTGATTTAAGAAGAGCTTTCGTTAACCACGGTTTTTTAAAGCGCCTCTGCTTTCTAGTCGCCTTCTTGAGAGGGAAGCAATCGTTATAAATCTTTGTATACATTTCATGAAAGCGTTTGTACGCAATATCTGGCTCATCACAAGTTTTAATCGAAGACCAATCAACAACTTCTAGTTTTTCAACAAAAGTAGGAATATTATTCGGATTCTTATCTCTAATAAAGAAGGGGTCTTGTCGACATCGATTTACCGACGTGTTAACGTTATCTGAATGAATTGAGAAGACGGGTAGATGATCTGAAATGTCAGTAAATAATAAGCCGCTTCTCGAACGTTCAAAAAAGTTGTTCGAAAAAATATTATCTATTAACGTAGCAGTATGTGAAGTAATTCTCGAGGGACGCGTAATCAAAGGAAAAAACATATTAGAGTACATTCCATCTAAGAATTGGCCTGTGAGGTGGTGATTTTGGTAGTTAATTAAATTAATATTAAAGTCCCCCATTAGGAAGCATATTTTGTTTTCTCTAGAGATATTACCTAACAACTCATTGTTTGTAGACAAGAAATCGTCGAGTCTATGATTTGGCGGTCTGTAAACAATACCAACAATTATATTTTTTTCTCGAGGTCTTATTAATTCAATGAACAGTGATTCTACAGTATCAACATTATGGAGGGACAAATCTTCTCGAAGTTTGAACTCTAGATCGTTTGAAATATAAAGCCCTACCCCACCTCCAGTTCTATTTTGCCTATACTTGTGCAGAAATTTGAAACCATTAATATCGACCGAATGAGCAGAATCGTTTAGCCAGGTCTCAGAAATTCCGATTACAGAAAATTTTATGTTTAAGCATGATAGATAATCAGTCAGCTTTACTAAATTATGAGGAAGACTACGAATATTAAGATGTAGGAAAGAGAAATCGGCATTAAATAATTTTCGCGTCTGAGCATTTCGTTAAATTGATTTTCAATAAAATAGTCGCAGGGTGTCTCAACTGCATTAAAATTAATGTCAGGATCAAGACTGCCAGACTGTGTCAAAGAAGCGTTTGAGTTTGAAAAAATTGGATTGTAACGTAAGCTAGAAAATCTATCGGGATCAAAGTGAACAGGACCATTCTGTAGTTCATATAGCGCCAGAGAAAAGCTAGAATCGTCTAAATGATTAAAGGGCAGTACATCTGATAGCGAGTATTGTGTCACTGTAATAAACTTATCTAATTTAACCACTTATCTGCTTTAACCAGGTCTGTCCTTTACAATCAATTTGTCCAATACAAAATACGCTATTTTTCCATTCCGCTTTGCTTCCTCCAGCTTGGGTCTCTGCTCTTCACGTTTATCAAGGGTCTCCTTAGCAAGATCTTCATTTACGTATAAACCGACAGGTTTAATTCTTCTTGTCACCTTCAATATTTGCTCCTTTTGCTTAAAGTCTCGAAGTTTGCACACAATTGTGCGAGGGCGTCTTCTAGGGCCAGAAGCAACCCTACCGACACGATGAGCACGTTCGATGTGAAGCGCTTCTTCAAGGTTGAGCTTCTCAGCTAGAACTTGTTTGACTTTTTCCTCTGTAGTGTCCCACGATTCGTTTTCTTCTTCTAAGATCCCATCAATTCTGATGTTGTTTCTTCTACTCTGATTCTCCAAATATTCTAATTTGTCCATATGGTAGTCGATGGAGTCGTAGATGTCCTCGATGTCATCCTCTGTCTCAGCAAGTTTGGTTTTACACGGCTTTAGCTCGTCGATATCTTTCTGTGAGAATTCAACACTTTGTTTGAATTCTTTTGTGTCCTTCTGGCATATGTTTAGGCGAGTCTTAAGTTCAGCCACAGTTCCAACCACTGTATCTAGTCGAGAATTGAAATTGCTCACAAGCGAATCTACAAGGGTTTTAAACATCCTTTCTTGAAGCTGAAGCATCTCATTCAACATCGCCGTCATTACAAATTCATTCGAGGGATTCTTGTCAGCGCTTGGTGAGCCGCCGGATGTCTTAGAATTACGTGTTTCTGGCATAATTTTAGTGCACAGGAGAAACAAAAATACTGACAAATCGATGAAATAGGCAAGGAAAAGAGCGAAATAATCAAAATACGAGGAGCTAAAAAATTAGCGTCCGCCCGCCATAAATATGCAAATCGATATGCATTTTGCATTTTGCATTTTGCATTTTGTTTAGGCTTCCACGGGCATTTTACATAGCGGTAATTGAAAATGGCGGGCGAGAGGTTCTGTGATAGCTGTATCGTAGCAAAACAGTTGATTTTGACGAGAAAAAATGCCTTTTTACACTGAAAAAGCGTTAATTACGGTGTGTCTGAATTACCTTGACTTACGGGAACCGCTTTTTTGGAGCAACGAAAGATAATTTTTTCGCGAAATTACACAAATACACCGAAGAATTGTTGATGAAGAGATCTGTGTTCGACTAAAGGATGACGTTACCATACAGCTGAGTTATTGAGGTCAAAACGAGGATCAGATTACAAAATAGTAAACAATTTGTGTTCTAGACGAAGTAAGCTGTGCCGTAGTCAAACACATGATTGTTCCTTTTACATCCGCATTTGTGTTACATTTCATTTTTAAAGAATAACTCAAAGGATTCTTTGGAATTTTAATTTTTCTCTTTCCACGCCACTCAAGGGGGTATTTAAGTTAACACCTTTCGGGTGACGTAGCATGGTTCATTTTTTTATAGCGTAGCCCTCGCGCGCGCAGCGGAGCACCATGGGTAAGAAAATTTGGTAAGCTATCCATCAA
>CALNXI010004122.1:20000-25891 GCA_942486025.1 Porites evermanni
GTTTGAGTTGTTGTCTCAATGTGGTCACAGTAAAACTTGTGCGGTGCAAGATTGGAACCGCCCTTGTTGAGAGTTTGGAATCATGGACTGGACTTCCGAGGATGTGGTGGATGGATCGGAGTTGATCTTCTATGAAACAGCGGCCGGGATGGATTTACCTGGAGTCAGAAGGAGTACTCGCGTTCGCGTTCCTACTGAGAGGGGGCTGGATTATCAGCTCCCTCTTAGGAAAAAGAATTACAATCAATGTAAGAAGAAATTAGAAGATAAGCTAAACGCTCTAGATATGAGCTGGACGGAGCTGTCAGATGCAGAGGCTTTGAGAAAAGAGAGAACGTTTATAGAAGATTACAGAAAGGCCCTTATGGAGGGATCCTCGGAGTTCCTGCTGCTATTACCAAGCGAATATGACAATGATGTGGCTCGTGAAACAGATTACTTGAACAGGCAAGCAATGGAGTTGAGGAGAAGGATTGGCGAAAGGATTTTCGAACTGGAAAAGGTGGAATTGCGGTCGCGTCGTAGTGGAAAAACGCGTTCTTCAAAGCACTCAAGTGCCTCTCAAATTTCTTTAATGAAGATTAAAACTATGACTGAGTTGGCCAAGAGGAAGGTGGAAATGCAATATGCAAGAATTGAAGCTCAAAAGCAAATGGAAATGCAACGGAAGAAATTCGAAATAGAAGAAATTCAAAGACTGAAGAGTTACGAAAGTGCTAACGCAGAAGCAGATGCGGTGGCGAAGATAAAAGAAGATGAAGAAGGGAGCCCCAAGTTGCTGAACCTTGACCAATTCGGGATCACTAAAGAGGATAAGGAGGAACGGACTCGCAGCTATGTCTCATCTTTAACAACTCTCTCCTCCACCGGCAGTCAGGATCCTTTACCATTCTTGTTTGAACCTTCGGCTAAAGATGAACATCCTTCCATGACGCCAGAAATGGCCCTTGGCACACATCTAAACATGGTGCAAAGAACTAGCTCAGATCAAAAGGAAACCCAAGATAGTGTGCAAGACCTGCCGGGGAAGATTCCCTCTCGTTCAGTACCAAGCGTTGCTTTCACCCAGCCCTTTAGTGGACCTGCCAGCACTGAAAATCAGCACCGTACAATCGCTGAGGCGATAGCTGAAGGCATGGAGGCGGCAAGATTACCGACGCCTCACCTAACAGTATTCAGTGGAGACCCCCTTGGTTGGCCAACATGGAAGGTTGCCGTCGAAACTGTGATTGAGAAAAGGGCTACTAACACGGACGAGAAAATGCTGTACCTTCTGCAGTACTTGTCGGAGCCTTCTAAGAAAATTTTCGAAGGATATCAGTTCGTCCAAACTGGTGACGCTTATGAAGAAGCTAAGAAGATTCTTGAAAGACGATTCGGGCACCCCGCTGTTGTTGCAGATGCTTTCCGCAAAAGATTGGAAGGTTGGCCAAAGATTCCACCCAAAGACGCATCCGCTTTGTGAGAATTCGCAGATTTCCTCAAAACATGTGAACTGGCCATGCGGTGCGTAGAAGATCTTGAAACCCTAAACAAACAACATGACAACAAGCAGCTGGTAAAGGGTTCTGCCTGGCTGGGCACTTCCTTAATGGGGAGTCAGAGTGAGAGACTATCAAATCAAGCACGGTGACAGCAAGTTTCCCCCCTTCTCGGAGTTTGTTAAATTCGTTGCTGAGACTGCAGAAATACAGTGCCTTCCTGTACTTACAAACGTAGACACGAACAGATTCGCGAAAGACATCAAGGCCAGAAATCCCAAAACAAGGTTTGGAAATCGAAAGGGTGATGACGCTAACACGCTTGCTTCAGGAGCAGACAAAGGGCCAACACCAAAGGATGAAAGGAAAGCAGCCTGTCTTTGCTGTGGTTATAGGTCACACGATCTTGATTCGTGCAGAGACTTCATGTTGAGACCCCGGAATGAGAGAATACTGTTAATCATAAGAAAGGGACTTTGCCTAAAGTGCTTAACTCACGGTCACATGGCAAAAGACAACAAGTGTGAAAGTGTTCCAAGTTGCAAGAAATACAAACAGAAACACCCAACCTGTCTGCACAAGGAAAATGCTAATGAAGCTGAGGTACAAATTCCTAAGGCATCAGTTAGCTGTACAGGCGCCTCCAATGCAGAGATTATCCACCCCGATGAAGGCGATGCTACAGCTAAGTGCACAAGTGTCTGCTCCATTGAAGGTCAGCAGCTCGGACATGGCCAACGCTTGATAGTTCCAGTTTGGGTTTCAAGCTCTAATGGTGACCAGTGTGTTCTGACGTATTCCCTGATTGATTGCCAGTCGAATGCCAGTTTCATCACAGACCAGTTAAGGGAAACGCTGAAGGTTGATGGGGTAGAAAGTCACCTGCGCTTGTCAACGATGTACATAGAAGATAAGTTGATCCAATGAAAGGAAGTACAATGCCTCGTGGTAACAGATTTCAAGAGACAGGTTAGCATCCCCTTACCAAAGGTCTACACGAGAAACAGTATACCGTACAAGCCCTCTCAGATTCCAAAGCCCGAGGTTGCCATGCAGTGGGATCATCTTAACCGTATTGCGTCGGAGCTCATGCCTTACAGAGATGATATAGAGGTCGGACTGTTGATAGGAACTAACTGTCCTTAGGCTATTAAGCCACGTGAAGTGATCCCAGGAGCAGACCATGATCCATATGGTATCAAAACTGACCTTGGATGGGGTATTATTGGCAGAGTGTGTAAGACTTCACCTGGAGATTATGAAGACTCGCCTGGAAGTTGGACGAACAGAATTGTGTCACGAGAGGAGACAAGCTTTGCCTTGGAGACTAGGACGAAAGAGATCATAAGCCCTGCGTGCGTTAAGCAGATGTTTGAAAGAGACTTTCAGGAGATAGTTGAACCTAAGAATTCACATATGCGAGCCCCGTCAGTAGATGATAGAAGATTTCTAGAAATATTGGTCAAAGGTATCCACAAGACCAGTGATGGCCAATACGTTACCGCTTCGTTCACAAGATGTTAAGCTGCCTAGCAACAAATCTCTAGCGTTGAGAAGATTGCTTACGCTAAAGGCGTGTTTCAAGAGACCCAAGTTTTCACAAAGATTACACTGACTTCATGGAGGAAACCATTAAGAATTGTGCAGAGGAAGTTCCTTTGGAAGAAAGGATTAACAGTGCGATCGGAGAAGGCAAGATTAACTACGTTCCACATCATGGGATCTACCATCCCAAAAAACCTTCACAGATAAGAGTGGTCTTTGACTGCAGTGCAACGTTCAAAGGAACATCCTTGAATAAGAGCTTACTTTCAGGACCTGACATGACAAACCGTTTAACAGGTGTCCTCTGCCGTTTCCGCCAAGAGTGGGTAGCCGTGACCTGTGATGTGAAAGGGATGTTTCATCAGTTCTTCGTCAATAAAGAACACAGAGACCTCCTCAGATTCTTCTGGTGGGATAAAGGAGATACAAAGAACGACCCAGGGGAATATAGAATGAAAATACACCTTTTCGGAGCAGTCTCGTCTCCAGGGTGCGCAAACTTTGGCTTCAAGAGAGCGGCCGATGACGGAGAAATGGAGTTTGGCACGAACGCGGCAAACTTTGTGCATAAAGACTTTTATGTAGACGATGGATTGAAGTCAGTACCATCTTTCAAAACTGCCGTCGACCTCATTCGTAACACACAAGCCATGTGTGCAAAGGCTGGCCTCAGATTACACAAGTTCAGCAGCAATAAGAAAGAAGTCATTCAGGCTGGTGCCCCGGAAGATGGCGCAAAAGGATTACAAGAATTGGACCTCGCGTGTGACCCCTTGCCAATAGAACAAACTCTCGGCATCATGTGGTGTGCTGAGTCAGACACCTTCCAGTTCAGAATCGTTATTCAAGATCGTCCACTTACTAGGAGAGGGATCCTGTCCACCGTGTGTTCTGTATATGACCCACTTGGTTTTGTGGCACCCCTCATTCTGATGGGAAAACAAATACTACAAGATTTATGTCGTAACAACGCCGACTGGGACGACCCAATTGGTGAGAAGCTTAGACCGAAATGGAAACGATGGCGAAACGAGTTGCACCAGCTGGAGAAACTCAAGATACCTAGATGTTACAAACCTGAGGGTTTCGGTGAAATTAAAGCAGTGGAGGTGCATCATTTCTCTGACGCAAGCTTAGCAGGATATGGTCAGTGCAGTTATCTGCGTCTTCTAAATAAGGACAATCAAGCCTACTGTTCCTTTCTTATGGGAAAGGCCCGTGTTGCTCCGTTAAAGTTCATAACAGTTCCTCTATTAGAGTTGCAAGCTGCTGTCGTTTCGATTAAAATAAGTCAATGGCTGCTGAAGGAACTTGATTACCAAGACGTATCAGAATTCTTTTGGACAGACAGCAGGGTTGTGATCGGTTACATCAACAACGAGACTAAGCGCTTTCACACCTTCGTGGCAAATCGCATTCAGCAGATTCATGATCACACCGGCCCTCAACAGTGGCAGTACATTGAATCAAAGTCGAATCCAGCTGATTCCGCCTCTCGAGGCCTTACAGCTCGTCAGCTTGTAGACGATCATTCCAGGTGGCTTAGACGCCCAAACTTCCTCTGGAGTCCGGGTGCTTATCGAACAGAAGTAGAGGAAAATCCGCAACCACTAGATTCTGGCGACCCCGAGGTGAAGAGAGCACCACTGGTGACGCAAACAAACGAGACACATCCAGCTCATTTTGAGATTAGCCGATTGGATCGGTTTTCCGACTGGTTCAGAGCAAAGAGGGCTATAGCAGTTTGCTTGCGACTTAAACAGCGTTTAAAGGAGGGAAAGGAAGCTGAGCAAGTTGTCAGATACCAACCGGTGAACGTCAATGAAATTGGTCAAGCGGAGATAGAAATTATTCGCTGCCTTCAGCATGAGCATTTTAAGGACGAAATCAAGATCTTGTCATCGCTGAAAGAAAGTGAAGAATTCCATGACAGGAAAACAGCTAAGTAGCGCAACTTCAGCCTCAAGAAATTCAGTAGCTTATACCGACTCGATCCGTTCTTGGACTCAAATGGAATTTTGCGTGTAGGGGGACGCCTTAGAAGGGCCATCATATCAAAAAATGTTAAACACCCCTGTTATCCTGCCTAGAAAGTCTGATATCACTTATGTTATTCTCAAACACTGCCATGAAGAGACCCAGCATCAAGGTTATGTAATGACTTATAATGAAGTGCGTCAACGCGGTTACTGGATAATTGGTAGCACTTCTGCCGTCTCTCGTTTTGTTTCTAAGTGTGTCATGTGCAGAAGGCTGCGCCTCCCTCCGCAGCACCAGAAGCTAGCCGACCTTCCTGAAGACCGGATAGAACCTGCAGCTCCGTTTACTTACAGTGCAGTAGATTACTTTGGTCCCTTTGTGGTGAAAGAAGGTCGTAAGGACGTGAAGAGGTATGGCGTGTTGTATGGCTACTTCAATTATTATTGAGACCCCTGTAAACAAAAAAAATTACAGATGGTTGCCGTAAAAAGATTCTACAAAGCTACGTGCAAGAGTTCTTCGGCTTAGACAGATTGGTATTGGAAAAACGCTCGGTGCGCATCTTCGGTTGAGTAAATTCGCGCTGGTTTCAAAGATTATACCTGCTATCATTCTTTGGTGGTAGTAGATGGTGCAGCTTATGCGCAGAATCAGATACGACTAATTCAAATAGTTTGTTGCACTGTTCAATGCCTCTGTCCTTAAGAGAACTCATATTGTACAATGTGAGGGAATTCCCGTCGGGGAATTCCCGGTCACTTTCCTGGATAAGAACCAACTTATGGACTGGTCGCTCGAGGTAATGAACAGCATCAATTCTTCGTCCTCGCTTGTCAAGACTGCGCGTGGCGATAGCAAGCTTCACCTTTCTAACAAGGCCATCTT
>CALNXI010004123.1:12187-31789 GCA_942486025.1 Porites evermanni
CCCCCCCCCCCCCCCCCCCCCCCCATAAGTCTTCTAATGGTCCGTCCCTTATTAGTTTATATTAGTGTCACTTAACACTGGATATAGCTTGACCTCGTGTGACAATTTCCTGAAAAAGCGGAAGTGGCATTTCTGATGGATATAGTTACCGAACACAGTTAAACACACCATATACATTGAACGAGTTACACTAACGAGAGGGTACTAACATTACTTAGACTGCTTGCTTTTAAAGACATGGGTTTCAAAGGTAAGTTTATATACAGCTTTAAGTTTCGTGCGTTCTACAGTCAGTCTGTAATACTAAGAAACGAGTAGTGGTCTGCAATTTTCGGAGTTGAAAACTAATCTTCAGGTAAGACAGACACACAATCAGGGTGTATTCTTTTTTGACAAACGTTTAAAATGTTCTTAAAACGGAGAAAGGAAGCGTAAAATCACTAGTGGGAAAATAAATATTAATCGTGATGTAACATGATCCACCCGTATCAAGTCTTGGATAAAACATGTCTGAACGACTTGTTGAACAGAAGTAGAAAAATAAGGACATTTTTTAAATACGATCGTCATCAGTCGCTAGTTCCAAAATGAATGCCAGGAGTATACAATAATAATTTACGCCATCTAGGAATTCCATTCCCATGTAACCCCATGGTGTGACACTTCCCCTGCTCGCTGTAGGATTCTGGGATCGGAAAACCCATTTGCTGTAACGCCTGTAACACAATTCGTTGGCACTTTTATAAACTCTCCTTTTTACTATCAATACCGTGCGATGTTTCGCGCGTTTGCTGATTGCAGAAAACTATAAATGATGGCTGAGTTACTTTCTCATCTACTTTATTAATACTGTAAAAAATCTGTCAGGAACATATTAATCCTGTGGCCTGTAGGACCCGTAGCGCAGGGCTCTTTTTGGAAAGATCGAATTTCTATCTCACTCGACATCGTTGAGGTTAACTCCAGCGTGTAGAGTTGCGTCGCCGAGGAGCATTGAAATATAAAGGCTTCAGTAATGGACTATCCAGGTAATGAAGTTTTCTCTCTTTTTGTTCTAATACCGCCATTGTTGATTAGTATTGGACTCGGTACTGCAAATAAAGATCTGGGAGGCAACACTGGATGATGCGAGAAAAAATACGATCATCATCATACCGGTAAATGATCCACTAATCATATCTTGGCGGTGTGATGAGATTGCTGATGGCGTAAGGAGTTGGATACATTTTTTGTGAGAACTGCAGCACCCTTTAATCGAAATTCATCATGGCCTGGCGTATTTGTTTCCATGTGTGCTCTAAAAGGTCGCCATGCTCGTAACTGACATGATCGTTGTAATATGCAGGTGTCCTAGTTTAGAAAAAAAATCGGTCAGTGTAAAACGCAGACTGCGGACTGCAGACTGCAGACTGCGGACTTCGGGTAAAATGCAGACTGCAGACTAAGAGTAAAACGCAGACTGGGGTGAAATGCAGAATAAAAACTGTAGACTTTTTTAAACATTTGTGCTCCTTCTTCTTCAAATCGGTGAAATAGCTAGCCGGTATCAGTTACACACTTCGCTTCCTAGTCGAAGTGAATTGCACATTCGCCAGAAGTTTCAATGAACATCCAAACAGCTTAAGTCTGCGTACCTTGATTTGCAATACTTTCATAGAAGGTCATCCAAATTTCCTGCAGAACATCTTTCTTTGTTGTTGGAATGACTTACTCCCGTTTTTATCGCCATAATTCCTGTACAATATTTTGGGTCAGCAGCTTTCATTTAAGCGTAAACATCGTGGTGTTGTACCAGTTCACGGTCCCTGGTCACGTATATCGAAAACTTCGCATCAAAAATTGAAGCGTGAAGTCTCTCGGATGGAAAAAAGGTTCAAGATTGCGATTATGTTTTCGAGTCGTCGATGACGTTCCAGAGAAGAAAGGAATGGATTTGTGAAAGCAGATGTCATCAAGTAAGTGTTCGTTTACAGGTATTTGCGGGAATTTTTTGCCCTTAAACCCTTCCACGACTACAGTTTATGCTCGGTCTGCATTTTACCACAGTCTGCGTTTTACTCTAAGTCTGCAGTCTGCATTTTACACTCAGTCTGCTTTTTACCCCTGGTCCGCAGTCTGCAGTCTGCAGTCCGCAGTCTGCGTTTTACACTGGCCGGAAAAAAAATACACACTTTCGAAATATTTCATGAACAGACACTCGGGATTTAATAAACGGGGACTGAAAGGGATAAAGCAATACGAATAAAAGACACCACTTCACTTCAGCTTCTGAACTTCAAAAGCTCCAGCCGGCCGGCCAATAATTGCACGTTCACGCCAAATAGAACAAACCCGAATCGAAAAATTAAGTCTATCTATATAGTTATAATGCAGATGATTTTTGTCAAAACGCACGTCAATTTTCAATTCTGTGTGATTTCTGGTATTCGAGTTTTTACTGTTACTTTTAAAGCTCAGCTCTTTGCATGACTTGATCACTTGATCAATTTTCGGTAAACACGAAAACAGTTCATTTTTGAAAAATTTTGTTAGCACTAGCTGAAAGAGCATATTGAATTCAGGTAACCTGAGAATTTTCGGCCGTGTATCTCAAAAGCAGCGATTGCAACGGCAGCCGAAAGTTGCAAGCATCTGTACTGTATGAGAAACAACTTTTGCCATCCACTCATGCTTGCATGGTTTTCCCTATAAATCCTTGTAATTTCGAAATTTTCGAAACTGTTATGAAATATTTCCTTAAGCATTACAGGGCTAAAATATCCTTTTAATTCATAAAGGCAATTTGAACCCTTAAATGCGTAAAGGAAAGATTTAACGACAGTTTAAAAATTTTAGAATTTGCAAGGAGTTATGTGTAGAAAGCCATGCAAGCGTGACTGGGTGGCAAAAGTTGTTTTTCTCATACAAACGCTTCTAACTTTCGGCGGCCGTTGCAATCGCTACTTTTGAGATATACGGCTGAAAATTCTCAGGTCACTTAATTTTAATATGCTCTTTCAGCTTGTCCTAACAAAATTTTTCAAAAGTGAACTGTTTTCGAGTTTATCGAAAGTTGGTCACGTGATCAGGTCATGCAAAGCGCCTATTACTCTTGTGACCTCAGATGACTCAGATGTCTCAGCCATGTTGACACTACAGAGGATAGCTTTCCGTGCCGACACAAAACGCTATCCGTATTATGAGCACCTATCCGATGTGGACTGTCCACTTTGGAAATCGGCGTGGAAATCGCCCTGAAATACCTGTTCTTAGGGACCGATCGTTTATTACGTTCCCGGGAGGGGGGAAGGGGGGATATTTTGAAAATGCACAAAATGTGAGGGCAGTCGAAATGTTAAGACACGGGGCTAGCCTTTTATATAAAAGTTGTCAAACTGTATTGGGCCTTTTTAAATAAATCATGCGCTCATATGCACGTGAATTGGAAGAAATTTTGAATGGAACAGTTCTCTAGTGTATTATCACATGACGTACTTTGTAAAAGAATACTTGCAAGCTTCACCACAAATTTCCAACACCAACATTCCACAAAATCAAGGAATTGATGCATGCCGTCATTTTCTTGATATCCGCCCTAACAAACACATCCCCACAGAGACACTATGTGATCTCTTGCGCATGATTCTAATTTCACATTTAACCAACAGCATTATCTTCAAATCCATGGTACTGCTATGGGTACTAAAATGGCTCCTTCTTTTGCTAACCTTTTTCTTGGTATGTTCGAAACGCCCCTTGGCAGCCTCACACATGGTGGAGATATATCGAAGATATTTTCATGATCTGGACAGAAGGTTCGGATCGTTTGAAAATATTCGTCGATTATCTCAATAACATTCATCCCACTATTAAGTTCACTTGCTCTCACTCACTTACTAACGTTCCTTTTCTCGACGTCATGGTGTCTCTACATAACGGTATAATTGAAACTGATCTATTTACTAAACCCACGGATAAAGATCAGCGCCTTCTTAGCTCATCATGCCATCCTCACCACACTAAGAGAGCTATTCCGTTCATCTTAGCCCTCCGCCTCCGCCGTATCTGCTCTACAGAGGCTAAGTCTTAACATCGCATTAATTAACTTAAACCATATTTCCTTTCTCGTGGTTATAATTATAATTTCCTAGAGGAACAGTTCCTACGCGCTGCTTATATTTCTCGTCTAACGATGTTGTACCATTTGTTGTCACATATAACCCAACACTTCCACTCATTTCTAGTATCCTACGCAAACATTTTAACATCTTACTCTCTTCTAACCGTTGCAAAGACGTCTTTAAGCAACCGCTTTTTGTTGCTTACGGACGTAGCCCTAATCTTCGTGACATTTTAGTTAAAACACAATTACCCGTTATCTCCAACAATCATTTTCCGCCAGGCTCCTTCCGCTGTGGACAAAATTGTGCCACTTGTCCATATATTACTAACGGCCTCACACGTTATACCTTTTACGCTACAGGTGAAACACGCTCAATCACTTCACACATTACTTGTAACACTAAAAACGTGATCTACATGGTTCAATGCAACCGTTGTAATTTACAATATAGGTGAAACTAAGCGACGTCTCAAGGACAGATTTAACGAACACAGACGTGCAGTCGACAAAACTAACATTAAATCTAAACCCACTACTGTTTCTGAACACTTTCTCCCTGACTTTAACTATTCTCATACTGACATGCAGTTAATTCCACTGGAGAAAATTCATTCTTCACGTGACTCAGTTCGTAAGGCCAGGGAGTCGCATTTGATAGATAAGGCCATGACCCTTGAATCCCATGGCCTAAACCGCCGCAACGAATTATTGTAATCCATCTCTTTAGTATTTTTCCTTTCCAGTTTTTGTGTTGTACGTCATTTCCGCCTCTCCCTTTTAAACAATTTATATTGCGACATTCTCCATCTATATAATATTGTGATTGCTACATAAGTTCAGTAACATTGGTAAACCTGAAGAAGGCCGGTATGGCCAGCCGAAATATTGTTATAAAAAACAATACACATTGTTTTAAATCAGCTTTCCAGTAGTCTTTGGATTTCTCGTTCTTGGTTCATTTTTAATGCATTCGCCAAGTGTAATGATATTTACCTGACATATTTCTGCGCAGGTTACACAGACAATCAAAAAGCCTTCACAGAGAACTCGTCCGCTTTTCCATTGGACTGTCCTCTTGTTATAGATGTTCTTGTCGGCGTAGCAGCTACCGCTTTTTTATTGTCTTTCCTTACCGTCTTTGGAAACTCTTTGGTTGTGATCGCAATCGTAAAGGACCCGTTCAGTGAGCTGAGGACTATTCCAAACTACCTCATCTTGAATCTGGCGGTATGTGACCTAATCGTAGGTATTCCAAGCGAACTGTTACTGGGTTTATCTCACTTTTATGTATCATATGATTTGTACTACGTGGCCTTCACTTCGCTGTATACGTCCATGGTAGCATCTGCCTTGACTATACTAACACTAGCATTTGAGCGATACATCATGGTCGAAGCGCCAATTAAAAGCCAGGAATATCTGATTCACTCACACTTAAGACTGGTCATTGTCTACATATGGCTGATTGCCCTGTGCGTGGCACTGCTTTCTCTTCTGAATAGATGCAACGAGGCAGAGTACAGGCTAATAATCACCGACGCAATCGGATTTCCAGTCATGGCCCTCATGTTTCTTATATACTCACGGATATTTCTCTTGGTGCGAAAATGGATTCGGCAAGATCTCGATCTTTCTATTTCAGAGAGTCAAAGATTGCTAGGCAGAGACAATCTTTCCGAAAACATTCGTACGCGTGAAAGGCACATCGCTTTTTCAGTGTTCCTGTTTGTTAGTGTTTTTGCCCTCTGCTGGACACCATGTTTTGTTATGGAAAATGTATTTTACAAATATAGGAGATCTCCCACTCTGGCAACTGCCGCAGATTGGGTGAGGGTTTCGGGACTGTTGAGTTCATTGTTGAATCCCTTGATTTACGCATTAAGATACGAAAAGTTTAGAAAGGCGATTCGCCACATTTTTGTGTCATATTGGTTTTATCAGACTTACCACTTTCGTTTTCCTTAATTTGTTAAAATATTTTCAAAGTAAGGATAAAACATCTGACGGCTACTTTTTTAGGGATTAGAGGAGCGACAAAACATTATTAAAGGGGCAGGATAACGTTGCTTATTTTGTCATCTACGAGCTTTGAACTACAAATGATGAAAGAAACCTCTTTAAATGTCAAATCACGAGGTACATATATCGTAACAAATATTGATAATCTCGTGAAATGGCATGACCTTTCCGTTTAATCCGCTTATCCACATACAAATTCTCCAGACTGATCTTCATACCTTTCCCTAAAGAATTAGTTGAGAGAATTTGATAAAAGACCAAAGCATAATTTCTTATAGGTGATTTTCATGCAATCTCGGGAGACACAACTAATAATGGTGAAATGAACAAATGCTGGTGGACAAACAAAACGAGCTAATGAGCAATCTTTTGTTTACCGTCCACCAGCATGGCGGCGATGACGTAACGTGAAAACCACCTATTGGTGATCAACAATTACTTCTTGTATAACACAATTTTATCTTAAAAATGTAATTAATTTGGTAGCAGTAGTACAGGAAGGATGAAACTAACCTTTTTTGCAGTGGAATTTCATTAATTTGCGGTGGAATACATTAACGCTGATGACGTCATAGCCTTTTGTCTTTATTTCATGAATAAAATGGGCAGGAATCTCATTAAGATGTGGTCGTGTGCTATTTTTAGTTGGTTTAGGTTTTCTAGTTACTTTAAGGTCGATAAATGTCTTCGTTTTCGAATGGTTAATTAGAAAATGAGAAGCGTTCTCAGCACCGTACTGCGTTGCATCTACTGTGCCATGCTCTATTTTACTGCACTTGAACGTAAAAAGTAACCAAATGATTCAAAGAAGGTCAAACAATTTTAAGCCAAGTATAAAAAAGAGTATCAAGCGTCTTAACTTACATGTATACATTCATCTACGATATATTCTAAGACTCAAGCATTCGAAAATTATGTTGGGGGACTGCTCAGGGGAAGAACTCAGGAATCGGTTGTCAGTACCAAGTTTATTTGATGTTGACAGGTCGGCGTTCTAGTTTCAACTCTACTCTTCCTAGCTAGAACGACGCTAAAGTACAACGCATTCGAATACCCAACAACCTGCCGTGATTGGTCAAAACCTAACAACTATTCAAAAGTCTTTGTGTACATAGAAACAACGGCATCCTTTGAGGGATTAGAACTGTGATTAAGGTTGTGGTAATGAAAACTCGAAGTATCTGTACATTCGGTTATGAAAATTGTATTAATGGGAGCTAACTTCGATCGAACGTATATTGACACCAATCACCAAGTGGTTGCTTGAATTAGTGCACAGTACTTTTCGGAGCTTGATCTGTTTACTCCGATTGCATAATCCAGATGACAAAAGTTTTCTGATAAAAGACGCCGACAGAGATTAGTGAAATTACATTAAAGGTTATTAACTAAAGTGTCCAATGTTCTTGCCGTAAACGGAGTTACGACTCCACAGTTTTTGCTGGCAACAAGGCCAGAATAAGGTTCGACTCTAATAGCTTGTTTACAAATATGTTTTTATATTATCGTATAGTTTGCTCTTAAAGCTATTATCAAACTGTTGCATAACACAAGGCACAACTGTTTATCCAAATAGGCAAAACAACTAATTAGACTGGATTAACTGGAACAAAGATTGTTTACTGCCTAAGAGAAAAAGTAATTAAGTACTTCGGGTCCAAATCGTGTGCGTTACTTAGCGACAGTCCGATCATCACTTTTTTTCGCAAGCTTTCAAGGTCAATCACGTTTTCTTAGTAGTTTCTGATAAACCTGGTACCTTATAACACCCAAAACACGCAAAACATGAAAAGTAATTGAATAAGATAAATGACCAATAAATATTCAAAACACTCGAATGATATAAAATGGACGACTGATAAATAGTAAAACACTCCATCGAAATATAAATTGAACGCGAGTAAAACCATAAAAGTACGAAATTGTATCCTAACACGTTTAGTCTACACTTTTTGGATACAACCGAATTCTTGCTGGAATACAAGATAATTGCAATTTACATTGACATCGCAATTCCACACCAGTGTTCTTCCCCATGCAGAGATCTTCAAAAACCTACCTAAAAGTGAGAAAAAAATTGCGTAACCCTACTTATAACATAAGGGGAGGTTTCCCCTTCTACTACGAAGGTGGGAGTTTTATCTTATTTATACACACGGTATGCTTCTAACGAGCACATTACCAGTCCTTTTGTTATTGAACTGAGCTTCTATCAAACACGCAAAACCGTCGTTTTTTCCCCATACTTTTGCTCATGACGCTTTCTTCATTGCGACTCCTTTTGAAAGTGAAAGTCATTTATTCCTTTCCCCTTAACCTTCTCTCTTCTTCTTCCCTTTAACTTCTCCAGCAGAGCATCAAGTTTTCTCTGCACGCTTTCTAACTTTGTTTCAAGGTTTTGCACGCATTNTTTTTTCGCAAGCTTTCAAGGTCAATCACGTTTTCTTAGTAGTTTCTGATAAACCTGGTACCTTATAACACCCAAAACACGCAAAACATGAAAAGTAATTGAATAAGATAAATGACCAATAAATATTCAAAACACTCGAATGATATAAAATGGACGACTGATAAATAGTAAAACACTCCATCGAAATATAAATTGAACGCGAGTAAAACCATAAAAGTACGAAATTGTATCCTAACACGTTTAGTCTACACTTTTTGGATACAACCGAATTCTTGCTGGAATACAAGATAATTGCAATTTACATTGACATCGCAATTCCACACCAGTGTTCTTCCCCATGCAGAGATCTTCAAAAACCTACCTAAAAGTGAGAAAAAAATTGCGTAACCCTACTTATAACATAAGGGGAGGTTTCCCCTTCTACTACGAAGGTGGGAGTTTTATCTTATTTATACACACGGTATGCTTCTAACGAGCACATTACCAGTCCTTTTGTTATTGAACTGAGCTTCTATCAAACACGCAAAACCGTCGTTTTTTCCCCATACTTTTGCTCATGACGCTTTCTTCATTGCGACTCCTTTTGAAAGTGAAAGTCATTTATTCCTTTCCCCTTAACCTTCTCTCTTCTTCTTCCCTTTAACTTCTCCAGCAGAGCATCAAGTTTTCTCTGCACGCTTTCTAACTTTGTTTCAAGGTTTTGCACGCATTCTAACTTTGTTTCAAGGTTTCTCTCCATGCATTCTAACTTCGTTTGAAGTTTGGATTCGACCACTTTGGTGATGTTCGATGTTAACTCTTGGCCTTGAAAATCAATGTCCTCCCCTGCACACATCTGAGGCAAATATAAAGAAAGACAACCTTAACCACAATACAGTCAAACGTTCCCAGCAAAGAAACAATCAACCTGTGATCAGAACCGCCTTTTGTCTTCTTCAGGGAAGAGGAGAAAAGGGGGATCTGCCTGAATCACGTGAAACTTTTGAGGTCGCTGCAGCCCAAACTTGTGTTCTCACTAGTGACACAGCATTTTATTTTCGAGTGCGAGCATCCGTTTATTCATAATCCGATGGTCATAACCGAGCCCCCTGTACCAAGCGCACAGCTATTAGGCTTGGGGCACAGGGAGCAGAGGAGTTATTTGCGATGGCAAATGAAGCGAAAATTTCTCTTTTTGCCGCTGTTATTCGTCCGCAGTCATAACTTTCAGCAGTTTTCTGCTGGAGCATTGGATAATATTTTACCAGGTTTTTTCGCTCGACGGTTTGAAAGGTCAAGTTCATAACAGAATCTACAGTTGAAAGAGGCCACTCATGCGTTCGGCAGTAAAATTTTCGTTTCAATTGCTATCAAAAATAACTCCTCTGCACCCTGTGCTTGGAGTAGGAACTATATCCTAGCAACATGCCGCGCATGCTCAACAAAGATATCTATTCTTTCTCACCACCACTCCTCCTGTATTTGTTGGATTGGTACGCACCTAAGTATATCATCTTGGTTTGATAACAACAATTTAGATATGAATCTATTCCACGTTTAGAACAAAGTTTCTACCGCGGTAATATTACCTTAGCCAGAACGCTGTTTTCGTATTCAAAGGCCAGGTAGGGGTACAGAGGTCTGTCCACGCTGTATTCAATGTAAGATGGGTTCATATCTTCGGGAATTATCTTGCTTCCGTTTACACTAAAAACAACAGGAATTCGGATTTGACCGTCTATCTCTAGCTTGTCTTTAAACTTGACAGTGCATCGAATGACGTCACCTCGGCGAGCTGCGGTAGAGCCTTATTAAGGGAAAAACAAATAATAATAATAATTAAACTCCTTACCAACCACCAACTGTCTTTACAAATCGAAAGGTTAAAAATCAGACTAATAGGCACTCGTAGTAGTACATCTGAAACATGACAGCCTTTTCTTTTTTTTTTTTTTTTCAGTAAAAACTGTCACGTGGATTAAGTAATGCGAAAATCGATAATAAAAAATGAGCGAAAATAGAACGGACTCATCAAAAACTTTGACTGCAACTTTGTCTTTTCGTCAGCCTTCCGCGTTACACTCTTTAGGACTAACTTATTCATGTAACCCAAAATATTTTCAAGTGCAATACTATGCTTAATTGAATAAAATCATTTTCTTCCATGTTTCTTTCCAGTGTGTCGTACATTTTCCTGTCATCCAATGTAATATTTTGCCGTCGTTAATCAAAATAAAAAATGTACTAGATTACAAACCTATAGTCTTTCTCCCCTGACCGATCGTATCAAATATTTTCCTGTCATCTGTGTGAAATCCAACTGTTCCTTCGGCCCATCCAGGCATCAATTCCGTGTCGTAATCGCCAAACACTACTCCTATCCCCAGCCATCGTGTCTCCCCACTTTCCAGAATCATCACCTTGGAAAGAAACAGTTTTGATTCTGAGCCAAATTTCAACGTTGATAGGTCTGGGAGATCGAGTAGCCAACCTCGGCGGGTGACCCCACGTATCATACATGTAAAATGAGAGATTATATATGGTACTTAAAGCACTTTGTCGGCTGCATTTAAATGATGTTATTGTGAAAATGGTGTATTCTTACCTCAAAATGTGGAAATCTGGGGGAAAAGGGTATCGTGTATCTAGCGCCATGATTCGGATCATAGTCGCGTACATCTGGGTGATGGGTTATAAGGTAACCGTCTACCAGTATAGCTTCATGGGCTTCCCACGCCTGTGAAGTCAACAGAAACACCTTTCTCTTTAACCCCTGTGTTTATTTTATTATGATGATAACTTAAATATTAGCTTACATTTAAGTCTGTAAAGTTATGTTTTCAAGTTTCCTGTGAGTTCTTGAGTTTCCTGAGTGGGTATCATTCTCTTTGAAGCCCTTAAAGATAAGCCAGTGAGGCCGACCACACGCTGTCAAAGATAGACTACCACACCGGGTACTTCGTTTCCCTGTTCCTGAAAGTGTTTAAAAACAGGGTCTGCAGTTTATCGTCGGCCTTATCCGAAAAGACTAGAAAGTCTAACCATTTGAAGATGGCATTTCAAAGGATGCACTTTCACCTCAGTTATTTATTAGTACATGTAATCACTTTGGCGACGGCCTTTTATTAGTGGGAAAAAAACATTTTTTCCCCAAATTTTCCTTTTTCGACCGGTTTTCCTCCAGTACGCAAGGAAATAGCCTAAAATGGGATTTACAACACTTTATTATGACATACTTTACTAATGTAAATTGACTTCCTCGGTTTTTGTTGTGCTTTTTTTTACGAATTTATTTCGATCCCTCAATTGATCATTGTTGTTAAAGTGGAATGGTGATATATTTTTATTAGCTTTTTTGAACCTGACCGTACGCAACGTTTAATAGCATTCCTATCATTTTGAACTTACTGACCAATAGAAACATCGCATTAATTTTTTTTCTGTCACAATTTGTGAACGAAAACATTGTCAAAGGATTGTGCACCGTCAGGGAGCTTCCAATCTAAAGTACAGCACCGTTATTTTCAGATTTGAAACTATGCTTAACTATGCTTTGATAAATTGCCACCTTTTTTTCCTTTTCATTTCTTTTTTTATCTAGTTTTGCTTCTTAGATGATCGTTTTTCCTAAGGCGTTTTGCCCCGCCAACTTTCCAGGAATTGGAGAAATTCAATTTGCAAAGAGTAGTCAGTGAATTGTTTTTGTTTTTTGGTGTGTAACTCGAGGTGGGTTGGTCAGAATTTCCAAAGTGAGTTATCTGTGCAAAGATCGTTGCTCACCAACCTAAACACTTGCACTACCTGGAAGCATAAGTCGTTTAGAAATGGGCGATCTGCATCGTTTCATACGGAACGGAATTGATCCAGGGTTAAAGACCTGAGTTGTGGTCCGGCCAGGGTTTGAGCCCACAGCATACCACTGGGCAGATCGGCACTCACCTAACTGCGTACGTTATCTTAATTCATGAGAAACATATCGAAATCTCCGGCCATTCCTAAGAACACTCATTTGTGCAGTTTCCACTAGATGTAACTGTTAGTAGTACATACACCACAACCTCTACCGAAATGATTTTGGTATCCTTCCCCTGTACATATAAGCTATATGTAAGGAAAGGCTTCTTTGATCGCACCAATATTTGTGTATGTTTGAATACTTTAATTGATTAAGCGTAATTTTCTTGTGTCTAGTGGCTTCATTGCGCTCCTTGTCCGCTTTCGTGCTACCAAGAAACGACCCACAAGAGTCATCGCATCGCTCAACTACATTTGCTCTTCTTCAAACGTAATAAGGTATTGTTAGAGTAAATCGTTTTCGTACCATGTAAGAAAAGTCGCCAAAACTCAAGCAATGCTCTTTTTCTCTCAGTCATCTTTCTGCTAAAACTTACGATCAAAACAATGAAAAACCTCGCCGAGACGGTCAAAAGAATTCTCCTTGATCCCTGGTTTACTTAAAATTCCTTAACAAGACTCGCACTTCTAACGTATTCTTCGTCGTTAGCACTCAAAAATGAGTTTATCAGATGAAAGTGCATCCGTTGCGCTGTTACGCTTAGTAAACAAGTGTTGTCACGGCCACGGACATGCGCAGTACGTTATTCAGCCCTGTCGATTTGCATGTATTTTTTTTTTAGTCACAGTTTTTTGTGCTATTTTTTCCCCCGTTTTTGTCTTTCCCCACCCTGACCACGTTTCAAATAATCAATACTAAAATGGTATAGTTACCTTTGCACCGGTAGGAAGAAGAGCTTTGTCATGACATTTTTGATACGTGAAGGTTCGGTAAAGAATCTGATTAACCATGCTTTCAGTATTCTTTGCATCGTCAAGTATCTGGTCGATTTTATCTGAATATTACATGTAATAAGAAATGTAATCATTTTATGGACCGGCTCCTAATAGTTTCTTTGAAAAGTTACCCCTCGGATGACACGCAAATTCATACCCCCCATAGTGGTACAAGCGGAGGAGGGGGCAAGAATCCCCCCTAGAGTTTTTGATATGTTGCAGTATTTAGAAACGATTTTACCTTCAGTGGAAAGCCTTTGATCTTCTTAAAAAGATGAGGTATATTTAATGGATGGTGGCACTGCTGGAGGCCTGTGACGTTACCAACAATGGTCGCCATCTTGGATTTTACCAAGAATTAGAAATCAAGTTAAAACCGCTAGAAATGGTGATTTTTTGCGCTTGACATGAAAAATAACACATAAATAAGCACTTTGCATGATTTTAGCCACAAGATTTACTTTTATTGTTAAAAGAAGTTGAAAAACCATGTATTTCCACTCAAAATGGTTTGACCACTTGCTACTTATGACGTCATATCTCGTAACCATAGAAACTGATCATCACTGGACCTCACTCAAAATGTGCGCGAGGGATAAACGAACAGCTACTGAAAATGTCAGGTGCTGATGTTTTACCCTCTAGGAAAAAACTCAGAAAACCCTTAGGGATGTGGCAACCTTCCCCCTACCTTGTACGTCCGAGGGTTAAAATAATTTGAATTGAAAAGAAACTATTCCAATTATTGGAATAAGCTGAATTTTCGGGACTCAAATACATTGCACACTCACTTCCTGGAGGAAAGAAATCCCCGTATTTAAGTCTGTACTTGTCCAGTAAAAATTCCAAGACTCCCTGCAGTGAAACAACAATTGAAATTAAGTAAAAGTTGAGCGAGGTTCAACTTTAACGTTTCCGCGTGGCCTTCCATATTTTGCCTAAGTCTATTTTTACCCTTTTCAGACCGGAATCTTTGGCTTGTTGATACAGCCACCAAAATTACACATTTCTAGCATTAATGCATAACTTGACTGAGACAATGACGCATCTTAACGTCCAATTTAAGCTATATAGCTTTCCAACCTATATAGCGTTTAATTGAGTTTTATAAGTAGTAGTGCAAACCAAACTACATTTAAATCACAGATAATGATAATCCTTGCCCTCGAGTCACGGAATCCTCCAGTCGATTCAATTAATTTAATTGATCAAAGAAATTCTAAAAATGCCACCAGTTGTACGGACATTTCGGTGAAAAATTTCCCTCAAATGGTACTGGTATTTTTTTTTTGGCACCGAAAACAGGAACGGAATTGAGTTGTACCATTTACAAAACACCGATAGATTTTCCACTTTCTCTCGGCATTAAGCCTGGCACTGGTAACCCAAACAACTGGTACAGAAAATTTCGGTCTTTTCGGTAAGCATGTGAAAAAGGTAATACCTCGAAAGGTACTCTTTTTTTTCGGAAAATTTCCACCGAGATGAACCGTTCCACTTGAATTTTGCCCGGAATTTCCGGGTTTTCCATACAAATGGTAAGCGCTCACAATTTCGAAACGAATCAAAATAACAAGCCAATTATCCATTCAGCTTACTTTTCCCTCCTTTGCTGACGCGGTATCTTTTTTTCTGCATGTGCAATCCAACCTGACTTGCACGTGATTCGAAGTCGCAGCCAATAAAAATCACACAATTTTTCGGGACGGGCACGGGATAGTAGGGGAAAGTTGAAAGAAACAAAACAAAACAAAAAAAAACAGGACGCTGTGGGAGCGTATATTTGGTCGTCGTTGTACTAGGCGTATGTGAATTTGTTTTTAAAAAAAGTATTTTAAGGACGTGTGAGTGGTGCAGTAGCGTTCTATATTTTACGGGTTGGTTGAGTTATATTGGACGTAGATTGGTAATATAATGTCTGTAGTTTGTTAATCAGTGAAACTGGTTTCTCATAGAATTCGATATGAAGTAACATTTCTTGGAAGGTAAAAGTGATTTCAGGTGTTGAAGTGACGTAGTTGTGGGAGGCTGAGAGTGGTAATTTGATTATGAAGGGATAGTGTAGTTACAGTCTGTTGAAATGAAGAGGTAGTTGCGAAAGATCTTATCAATAGTCGAAAACATGTGCTTATTTTTAATGTTATTAGGCTTTTTGTTTAAGATTCTCTTTCGGCTATTTATGATAATATTTGTATGGAGAGAAAGTGGATAAGAGAAAGTCCATTTAATTTAGAGAAGAGGGTATTAAGGTGTTTGGGGGTGGGTGGGGGAGGGGGGCATAAATTTTGGGTTTGTGGGTTCGGGGGGGGCTTTGAAAACTCGGTGAGGTCAAGAGGTAGGGCATAAAATCTGGCAATAAAGCCAAGGGCCGAGCCAGCTCGGTTAGCTGGGATCCCAGTATTGTGATGCCAGGATTCAGGCTGGAAATTTTCCAAGTAATCACGGGCGCTTTCTATTCAGTCCAAAATTCTGGAAATTTCGGTTAGAAATCAAATGGAACGGACCAATTTTGGTTCGGTCCGACCGGTATATTTGGGACCACCTTTAAAGGTGGTCCACTTTGACCGGTCCAGTCATTTCGGTCGCTCGAACAGAAATATCCCTTTCTATCAACAGCTCATGTAATACCGGGATAAAAGTCACCTCGGCAGAGCTATCCAGCCAGACAAACCGGGTAAGCCAAGCCGAGTTGTACTGTCATGCAGTTTGCACGTGAAAGCTTTGGAATTTGCTGCTTTTGTGATTGGTGTAGGAGAGAAATCGATTTAATCTAATTAACCCAATGGAGTTAAAAATAACTGTCACCTACGCAGTTTGCACATGAAGATGTTGGATTGGGTTTATATGTGGCCACCCATGTCATTCCCCTGATTGAAACAATCCAGTATTTATCATATGCACAATCACGGCATTTTGCGTCATTGCGTGACTTCTTCTCTGTATAATACGCCTGTGTGATTGCGTTTACGCGGGATGTCTTGGTGTAAGTAAGAATTATGTTGAATGGCGTTGGAAAGGTGAGTACTGTATCAACAACATATGTGTGCAGGAGAGAGGGAGATGTTCAGTATTATAAGTGTAAAAGGATATAAAGAGCAAAAAGACATCATCAGAATAAAGTAGGCTCGAAGACTTTCAAGAATAGGTGCAGTTACAGGGGACACTTTTACCATGGTAAATGACCCTTTTACAGCGGGAAATTGGCGTGGTGCGTGTGACCGGACTTTCATAAGATAAATTTACCATGCTGGGAAATATCCATACCCAAGGGAGAGAAGCCAATGAGGTTTTTCATTTGACTTCAATATGAAACCGTCCAAAAATGTTTTTCTTCTTTTTTTTAACGAGATTCTTTCGCACTGTTAAGAGAAGGATCGATGTTTATATGGCAGACTTCACGTTAAGATGAGGGAAAATTGAACTGGTTTGTTGGGCTAGATTTAGGAACGATATTTCCCAAAAANTGTGTGTGTGTGTGTGTTGTATTACAAATTTATATTGTATATCAGTAGAGGAGCACCCAATAAAGCTGTGAAAAAAAAATTATCAATCAATTTAACCGCTGTCATAGTTAAGTGTAACAAATCCTGTGTCCACTGCCAATGTCAAAATGTAATGTTAGTTACAGTAGCTTGTTAAACAACTCATCTGTTGCTGAAACCACTGTCAGTACCCTGATCTGCATACTCTGAGCTGCTCGTCTCTGCAAGTCCATTTTTTTTTTTTGCTTTGGAAGTCCCCTCTTCCATGCGTAAAGCCACGGCACTTGCTGTAAATACTTTTTACTAGTTTTTCCCTCTCTTGATCCAGCGTTTCCTCTTTTTGCAGGGGGGAACTGTACAAATTAATGCACAGCCTGAAATGAAATGGGAACTTGAATTGAAAAAATTATCTCAGAAACTGTTTTAATGCATTTATATCATTTAATTTCCCTGCAGGTGTACAACCAGAACCTCTCCAACAAGAGTACAGATGTATTCAACTATTAAACCACTGCAGCACTATGTAATATGTACACAGCTAAAGTGGGAATAAGTGTGATACACTCATTATAATTTTTATGACAATAAAGTTCTGTCCTTTGCATGTGCACTGTTACTTATTTACATTGCAACAGTTTTCAGTGTATACAATGTTTCAAGCTGCGGGGTAGAAAATCTCAAAACCTGTGAACAGGGCATTTTTCACAGGGTCAGAACCTGTGAGAAACCCTGTGAAATTGAAGTTTGCCTGGCAACTAGGCTTTGATAGATTGTGCTAGCATAATTTTAAGCATAATTCAGCAAAACGAGCATTATTTTCAGCTTTTATTTCAGTTTAGCACTGCTGGCATAATCCGAGCTTTTATGCGTTGAAAACAAAAAAAACCCATCCTAGCTCTAGAATAATTCAGTTTGCATTTTATTTCTGTATTGTTTTTGGAAAATATTGAGGTCTGTGCTAAGGCCCATGGTCAAATATGGTCCGGCAGGCGGCAGAGGTGACCCTTTGCATAAGACTGAGACTCAGGCCACCACGCTTATGGCTCGGAGGCTCGGCCTCTCAGATGGCGTCGTCCTCGGGTACATTCCCTTCCACCACTTCCAGTGCCGTACCGAGAGCTTTAATCTCTAGAGAACGAGTTCCTAAAAGTAATACCGGAAAGTACAAGGAAATAGGTAACTCAGATCCAAAGAACATGAGTCCTCGTGATCGAATCGAAGAATTCCTAGGGGAAAATTTGTGTCTTCGAGGTGGAAAACTGTTTTTCAATGGGTGTAAGGAGATATTGAGCTCTAAAAAGAGCATTCTTAAAAACCATTGGCTTCCAAAAAACATGCCGCAGGCAAAGAGAAGTTAATAGTGACAAAAAAGCGAGATCATGTACGCACATGCATATTTGCCACGCTAAAGACTGTAAGACTGAAAGGTGGACTATATGAATAATAATAATAATAATAATGTTTATTTCTTATATTGCGCAGTCTAGCATGCGATAAAGATATGATCGAGTGCGCATTACAACACTAAAATCTTAAAGTAATAAATGGCACATTTACAAAACACCGATAGATTTTCCACTTTCTCTCGGCATTAAGCCTGGCACTGGTAACCCAAACAACTGGTACAGAAAATTTCGGTCTTTTCGGTAAGCATGTGAAAAAGGTAATACCTCGAAAGGTACTCTTTTTTTTCGGAAAATTTCCACCGAGATGAACCGTTCCACTTGAATTTTGCCCGGAATTTCCGGGTTTTCCATACAAATGGTAAGCGCTCACAATTTCGAAACGAATCAAAATAACAAGCCAATTATCCATTCAGCTTACTTTTCCCTCCTTTGCTGACGCGGTATCTTTTTTTCTGCATGTGCAATCCAACCTGACTTGCACGTGATTCGAAGTCGCAGCCAATAAAAATCACACAATTTTTCGGGACGGGCACGGGATAGTAGGGGAAAGTTGAAAGAAACAAAACAAAACAAAAAAAAACAGGACGCTGTGGGAGCGTATATTTGGTCGTCGTTGTACTAGGCGTATGTGAATTTGTTTTTAAAAAAAGTATTTTAAGGACGTGTGAGTGGTGCAGTAGCGTTCTATATTTTACGGGTTGGTTGAGTTATATTGGACGTAGATTGGTAATATAATGTCTGTAGTTTGTTAATCAGTGAAACTGGTTTCTCATAGAATTCGATATGAAGTAACATTTCTTGGAAGGTAAAAGTGATTTCAGGTGTTGAAGTGACGTAGTTGTGGGAGGCTGAGAGTGGTAATTTGATTATGAAGGGATAGTGTAGTTACAGTCTGTTGAAATGAAGAGGTAGTTGCGAAAGATCTTATCAATAGTCGAAAACATGTGCTTATTTTTAATGTTATTAGGCTTTTTGTTTAAGATTCTCTTTCGGCTATTTATGATAATATTTGTATGGAGAGAAAGTGGATAAGAGAAAGTCCATTTAATTTAGAGAAGAGGGTATTAAGGTGTTTGGGGGTGGGTGGGGGAGGGGGGCATAAATTTTGGGTTTGTGGGTTCGGGGGGGGCTTTGAAAACTCGGTGAGGTCAAGAGGTAGGGCATAAAATCTGGCAATAAAGCCAAGGGCCGAGCCAGCTCGGTTAGCTGGGATCCCAGTATTGTGATGCCAGGATTCAGGCTGGAAATTTTCCAAGTAATCACGGGCGCTTTCTATTCAGTCCAAAATTCTGGAAATTTCGGTTAGAAATCAAATGGAACGGACCAATTTTGGTTCGGTCCGACCGGTATATTTGGGACCACCTTTAAAGGTGGTCCACTTTGACCGGTCCAGTCATTTCGGTCGCTCGAACA
>CALNXI010004124.1:0-22450 GCA_942486025.1 Porites evermanni
TACCGTTAGACATTCGTGTTTCTGATAATGTAAATATTTTTAAGTCTAGAGTTAGGAAATTTTTCAGTGATTTTTAAGTAGCTTTTATATTTCTGTATTTTCTGAAACTATTATTTTTTTGTGTTTCTATATATTTTTAGGTAAATAAATAAATAGTGGCGCCATCCTATGTAACAAACTCCTGTGTAATGTGAGGCAAGCAGAGTCCCTTACGAAATTCAAATGTCTTCTTAAACAATTAAGTACTCAAGGGCACGGCATTCGTGGAAAGCAGTCTTTTCTTTAATATTTTTTTATAACGTAGATAGTTTATAATGTTTTCTTATTTGAATTGTAATGAATTGTATCTACCATTATCTACCTTTCTATCTATCTACCTACCGGTACCTACCCCCGTGGCTGATCCTCGGGTTCCCTTTTACCACACACGGACAAGATTACAAGATCTTATTCTATGACGGTGGCCGGTCGTTTCGATACAAAATTGTTTCGATACAAGTAAATTTGCTTGTCAATATGATCTTCCTGGAAAACTACCTAATAAAGGTTTTGATGCAAATATTATTACTTAGTGTTGCCGCCGTAGTACGTGTGTGTTATTGGCACACAGGATTGTTGATTGTGTACTGGCCAATCACAATAAAGCAAGCAAAAATAACCTCAAAACTACAAACTAATTACCATTACTGTTTGCGTTTTAGTTATCTCGCGCCTTATTGGCTAATTTCTGGCAACACAATAACATTCCTTAAATATTTCTTGTGTTCACAGTTTTGTGAGTTTCACAGTAAAAATTCGTTATTTCTCACCTTTAACTGCTGCAGATATAACATAAAACCCTTTTCAAGTGGTGAAAATTGTGAAATATCTGAGGATCAATATCTTTTAAGGTTTTCTTTTATTGATTGTTTCACGATAGTCAAATTATGATTTTCCGAGCAGGACTATTAGTAAACCACCGTAGTTCTTAGTGATTGGTGTATCACGAACCTCACCCAGGAAATGGTTGGTAGGGCTCGATCTAAAGCATTGTTGGCATTAGACGAGATGACTGTTCCTTCAGCGGTCCGCTCTCCTGTTGTACTGATCAGTGTCTGACTGTAGGCATCCTTGTATCAGCCGAGGATTCTCTATCCCACTGTCGCTTTTGATGCTGTTAAGTGTTTCTTTAACCCTCCGAGAGTACCAGCGAGGGTCTCGGTTACTGTTAAAAGTGACCTCGTCCCAGAGTTGATAATGCCTCGTCTTATTGGCGTGTCCAGAAACGACTTGAAGTTTAAGTTCCTGAAAGCGGTATGTCCTTATCGTGCTCACTTTCCCATAATACAGGGAAGACCTTTCCAATTTTAACACCAGAAATATTTATGGCATGTTATTGTGTTGGGAGAAATTAGCCAATAAGGCGCGGGATAACTAAACCGCAAACACCAATGGTAATTAGTTTGTGGTTTGGAGGTTTCCTTTTGTATGTTAAACTTTATTGTGATTGGCCGCGCAGGGTTAGCTCAGTAGTTTGAATTTTAGTGACGTCATGTGAAAACCAACAATACTCAAGGTCTTAAAATAACTGAGATATGAAGGTACTTTTTTAACCTGTAAGCAGTTAGACCTTCACAGTCAACTTTCCCGAAATTTTTCATGTGTTCACGGTTTTCTGAGTTTCACAGTAATCTAGCCCGCTTGGGATTTCCTGCGGGATTTCTTGCTTTTCTGTTAACTCCTGAAAAATCTGTCATTTAAATTTTAAATGACAGATTTTATACATCGCTTAGCTTCTTTGCTTCCAGAGAAAACTCGACGCCAGAGTTCCATAACAGTGCTTTATTATTTTTTTGCGGTAAAAAAGTCAGGAAAGAAAATAGCCTTAACAATCTGACTACGAGTATTCTGTCATTTTCCTCACCACCTGCGAGAAAGGTGACTCGCGAAAGAAAGAGAGCACCGCGCGTGGGACACCTTCCTCGCGGGTGGCGATATTCAATAATTTAGCGCATTCATTGCTAACCAGGTCTAAGGGACAGGTCATTGTTTATCTCCGGGAGGGGGAAGGAGGATTTGGGGCAAAACAAGAGGAAAGTTAGCCGATACCCCCTTTGAGTGTTACTTCACTGAAGTGATCCCCCCTAATAACTTTTGATGACTTTCACGATCTCCCCCCCCCCCCCCACCACGTCTTCATTTTCCAAGCAAATTTGAGGGTCCCCACTCTGAATCCTTCCGAGGTTTTCAGCGATCCCCGCTTTTGGATTCTCAGTTACAACTGATCCCCCCTTTTGTTCTCCCAAAAATCAAGTAATCCCCTCTAAAATCCTCCGACCCCGCACCCAGGCGACTGGTCCCTAACCCATATATGGCATACATGGCAAGACCTGAAACCAGGCCAAATTGATGGGAGTCGAGTGCTCTGACCACTGCCTCACCCCTCCCCCATGTGTTCAGTTCAAAACAAAAAACTATGTATTTTCTAAAAAAGTGAACCAGTAACACATTTAATTGTATTTTGCAAATAAAACATAGGAATTAACAAAATACCAATGCTATTACAATGCTACAGTTCAGTCATGATAAAGATACAATGTAAATGTTGAAAAAAAATTTTGAATCCACCAGGATATTGAGGAATTTTGATTTTCAGAGGACAAAAATCTTGTTCCTTAATAATTTAAAGCATGTTGCATTCTTTCTTACATTTTCCAAGGGCTAAAGATGTAATAAATCATCTGTAAAATGGGAGCCCAAGAAAATGAATGTCAAATTTTTCAGAATTTTAAATGTGTAATCACAATTCTCGTAAAATTTGACATTCATTTTCTCGGACTTCCATGAGAAATTTTCTTTGGTGTTACTACAGATGATTTATTACATCTTCAGCCCTTGAAAAATGTAAAACAAGGAATGCAAAATTCTTTAAATTATTCTGTTTTTTTTCGTTTTTGTCCACTGAAAATTACAATTACTCAATTTCCTTGTGGATTCTGTCTTAAATTATTGGTATGCCTATGTAGAAATTCATTTTTATCCTTGGTTCATTTTATTTAAGAAAGAAAAAAACTTTCATATTAAAACCAAGGAAAACATGCAACAAAACACTGAGTTTCCAAGAACTTGTAGCCCACACTGCAGCTGGCAGTTTGTTTGCTGTGTGCAGGGTGTTGTTTTCGTTTGTAGTTTGTAAAGTGAGAGGTGTCTCTCAGACAGCCCAAATGAAACCGCCAGCTAGTCTACGTGGGTTAAAGAACTTGTTGATCACAAACTTTGTATTGTTTCATTAAAACATTGAAACCCCTAACAATTCCAGCCATCTTGACCTACTTACGCTTGGGCAGTATTAATAACGTGGTATATTTACAAAGCTTTCCATTTATAAACCCACAAAGGGCTAACACTAATTAAGAGATAAGAAATATTAACTCCATTTATGTACATGTAGCTTTCTGTTAAACACACAAAGGCAACTTTAACTCATAATTTGTGGTCCAAAGTTTGCATAATCTGGACACAAAACCAACTTATGACCTGTTCCCTTTAAGGCCACTTTGCTTTGGGCACAATAAAGACTCTAAAATTTTTAGGTAATTGCGAATCTAGAAATTGAAACTAAAGGCTGGTTATTAAAACAAAGTTTAGGTGGTGTTTAATAACAGAACTTTTGCATCAGTCATTTTTCAATTATTTTACCATCCTTACCGTTCATATCTAGGAAATGTACCTTGTTTACCCGAAAATTTTGCATTTTGTTTTCAGTTTCTCCTGGATGTTACAGTCATCCCATAAAAGAGAAATATTGAATATTGAAAAGAATGTTGATGCAAAATTTGGGGGGCAAAAAAGGTGCATTATAATTTTATGGTCTATGTGAAAATTAGGGAATCAGTGGATTTCCATAATGATATAATTATGCATTTGTTGGATTTTGAAGTAGCACAAAACCTTGATGACACTGCCCCTAAAAAGTAATTGGAAAGTTTGGCGCTTGTATAAACTTAAGCTATTCAATAAAATCACCCTGCCATTTTCTTGTTGTCTTGCTCAACAAGGAATTTAGACCTTCTTAATTGGCTTCTTGATTATGTTAATCTAGATATTGAAAATTCGTGTCCCAAGCCGAATGCATAGATTATTAATTTTAGTGTTATATACATGTTAATAAAAAT
Organism: Porites evermanni; assembly: GCA_942486025.1. Classification (NCBI taxonomy): domain Eukaryota; kingdom Metazoa; phylum Cnidaria; class Anthozoa; order Scleractinia; family Poritidae; genus Porites; species Porites evermanni. The sequence continues at coordinate 4,155 of CALNXI010004124.1, forward strand.
TGCAGTCTGTCAAATCACAGACATGAAAACCTATAAAAATACCTAAAAATCTAAAAAAATGTTACCAATTTTTTTTTCCACACACCCTTTCAGTATTAATAAATTGTTGTTAAAAACTAATAAACTCGAAGACATAACAGTAAGTGAACAGTGCAGAATTTTTCGTGATGAATGTCATCAAAGGCAAAGTTTTGCATTTTGCTACATGGATACAGTTGGTTGGCTTCACTGGACGTGACCAGGCTAGCTAAGTTTATCCAATTAATCATAAACATCTATTGCTTATAAGTTTATTAACTGAATAACAGACTAATAGGCATGTTTACATTAATATTTTTCATTTTTTCCACATGTTTATCATACGACAAAATCCTAGCAGTGGTTAAATAATGACCTTGTTAGCTGACTAAGATTTGGGCACAAGGCCATAATATCAATTTTACAGCATTTTGTTATAGGCAATGATGTCATATCTTCTTTTTAAGTTAATATGCAAAAAACAACTTGAAGTATAAACTCTCAGTCGACACCTTATTCGCTTTTTTTTGCTCCCTAAACAACTTTTGTTTGCTTGTTCAGATTCATAATTATGTTCAGTAGAGTTTATTAACTCAGCAGCAGAAACTTCTAAAAAAATTTCACCCCCCCAAAAATCATATTACTCAGCTACTCTTCGTTTTTAACTTTTTAAAATGATTTTCACTGCGTTTTCTGAAAACGTTTTACCAGGAAATAAACTTTGCGGCTGACTTTTCACAGACCTTCACAACACTTACGCCTCTTCCTGACCACTTGCAAACTTTCCTGATTTTCCCCTGGTCAAGAAAAATCACATTTCTTTTATAATCATATATATAACTATTTATATTATAGCTTTTCCCTGATTATGTCTGTCCATGATAACACTGTCATTGACACATTTTGGCTGTGCTGTGATTGTCCCTGATGCCTCAAATAATGTTCAGACGATCGGGACAATCATATGAAAACGCTACCCAGACGATCGCAAATGACTCGGATGACTGATATGACCTCTATCGATCGCTTGCAGAGAGTTGAGTTTTATGTGGATGATTGGGAGGATCGTGAAAATTTTGAAGTGATCTTGAAATGCTCTCAGATGACTGAGACCATCAGGACGATCGAAGGCTATCCCAGAAATCATCACTATCATTCCATTAATTGAGAATATATTTGGCCTGGATGCCGCTGAAGTCAAAAATAATTAAAAATGTTCACATCACGTATGGGTGCTATTTGAATTAAAGAGAAAGTCTGTCTCATCAAGTTCTATACATGATACTATATCTTTGTGGAACTGACTTCTAGCTTGTTGACACCACAGAATAGAGAGAAAAAGAAGATAGCATAGCTCAAGATTTGCTCACCATTTAAAATCCATCATTACATGTATGTTTGGCTTGTTCGTGAAACCCACACAAAAATTCTATTGTCTGACTCAGAGACATCGCTGATGACACCCCCTGTCTCTTGTCGTTGAGGCACTCGGACGATCACATGGAAACCACCTATCGTCTCAGTTGTCTGGATCATCTCAAAACTTTTTTAAACGACTGGGGTGATTGGGATGATCATATGGAAACCAGGGTTTATATACCTATCTCCCCATAATAAACACTTAGAGATCTCCATCTTTAAGGTGATTGCTGCAGAGTTTCACCTACAGCTGTATACTAACATTAAAAGCCGGAGTCAAGCTTAATATTTTAATTAGAGAGCATCATAAAATATTTTTCCTGGAGAAGATTTCAAAGGTGTATTTTGATGTGGCATGCGATTGAGTTACAATGTAGAGCATTTCAAACTTAAAAACTTGAATCTTTAACAAAAAGAGTTATAGAGAAGCTGGTAAATGATGAGGATGTTTTTGTAAACCAACTGAATCTGGATTGTATTATTTTCCATTCTGCACAAACAAAAATATTATTATACCACCAATTGTTAAAGAAACAAAAGAATGTTACTGTACTTACAGTAAACACCCACTCACTAATAAGAAACTGTGGTTTAAGAACCTGCTGGAGAACATAAAGTCCTGAATAAAGCAGCTAAAATAGTTCTAAAATAGGCTGGGCAAAAAGAAAAGGAAACTCAACAAGGCGGCTCTCAAAACAGTTAGCAAGCTAAGTCTGGGGCAGTTTCCTGGAAAGAGACAGTTGGAGGCCTGTGAGATGGCAAAAAAAAACCTTGCTCAGTCCACCAAGCAACGTTCAGCTAGTCTCCTTGGCAAAGAAGTAAAAAAACCTTACTGCAGAGAGAGGCCGGGATGATTATATTTTGTTTACATGAATGCTTAAAATATTTTTTTGGCTGCCTAATCTAAAAAAATGATATTGTTTGGGGGTCAAAGTGGCTCCTGTGTACCAGGTGATGAAAAAGCTAAAAGTGGCTCATATGGGGCTCTAGACGCTATGATGACTTATCCCACTCTATGCCATGTGCAATGGCTACAGAATGTGATAAGAAAAAAAAGGGGGACCTGCAGCTTACTGAACTTCTGAATACAATCATGTACTTGATAGAGCAATAAACATCTTTTAGAAAATCCATGTAAAAATTAAGTTTTGATCAAAAGTTAATACTGAGCATGAAATTAGAGGAACAAACTTTTGGGACACCCTGTTCATCTCCTTCATAGAAATTAAAAACCTAATTAAGAACCTACAGTTGTACTTAGCCTTAATTACTCTGTAACGTACCCCAAAATAAATGAACCTTTTTTGCCAGACCACAAAAAAAATGTAAGTTAGGTTCTTATTAGCGAGTGTTTACTGTACATGTATCGCATTCATTTTACCTGTTTTGGTTTCTTAGTTTATAGAGCGATAACACAAGATTTACTACAAACATCAGTGAACTTAAGCCAGTTTATGTGGCTTAATCCAGTCATGTCCAGTGATTCCAATCAACTGCAGCATTAAATTTAAACATCTGCCTTGATGACATTTATTCATGAAAGTAAAATAAGAACTGTTGACTTGTGTCTTCGAATTTTTTAGTTTTAAACAACAATTACCTTTTGAATTCTATCCTCGTATGTAATAGCCTGTAAAGCCACAGCAATGTGACCCTCCACGGTCACTGTTATTCCACGTACAGAATCTACTGTTATTCCACCGAAAAAAGACCATACTACTTCATCCAGCTGAATTCTGCGAACAAATTCGCCATTAACAGTGTATATAGCCAGCGTCAGGCGGTATGTCTCTCGTTCCGCACCAGCAAGGACAACATGGTCACTTGCCAGGTGACATGCAATGCAATAATAGACATCTCTCTCATGTTTGATATTAAATTTGCCAAGCTGGTGTCCCTCCACATCAAATAAGTATGAACTGCCATCTTCTCGGTCCACTATCATGACGCGACCATCACAAGTAGCAGTGATATCTGTTGCCCTCTTGAACACTCCTCCACCAAAGCTACAAACGAACTCGCCACTCAGCTCTTGAACATCAACAACGTTATCCATCCTGTCATCATCTGTCAACAGCAGAATTTTGCCGCGTTGTTTGCCGCTGGTCACTGTTAGTCTGCCCCAGATCCCTCTCCTCACAGGAAACTTGTGCTGTAGGTCAGCAGTCTTGTTAAAAACCTGCACTTCCTTCTCCCATTTCTCAGCCTCAGGCTTCATCAGTCGGACCAGAAGATAAATCATGTCGTCCTCGCCTGCAGTGGCGACATCCAAAATAGCTAACTTTGTATCGGCGTCATCAGTTTGAGGATTAAACCTAAAATCAAACTTTCCGTTGCTATCAAACACCTTCACGGTTTTATCCCCATTGTCTGCTATCAGGAATTGTCCTCTATGGTTTGTAGCGATACGCCACGGATTCTTCAGCTTGTGCTCCTCTTCACCCTCCTGAGCAAATGACCATGGCGTAACACAGCGGTGCTCCTTACCTTGTTTTGCCAGTACTTTAACAACTCTTTCGTTGCGGAGTCGATCCACTTCCTCTTTCCCGGTTTCAACATCAGGCAACGTCCACATTTTTCCACTACCGAGCATGCTCATTACATCATAGATCACACGATTAGCGTGACAAACAGAAAAAATTATTTGCCTTCTTTCGTCTTTATTAAAGCGAGCCTTCAATCTCAATCCTCTCTCCAACTCAACTTTGAAATATTCTTTAACAGCTGGCACTTGGTGTAACTCGTCAAGGCAGACTCTACAAGCCCCTAATGCGTCTGTAGGATTGTCAATATTCCTCAGTATCGTAGCCATCAGTCGATATTGCATAGCTAACAGGCGATCAGGTAATTCCAAAGCTTCATTACTAAAAGCTCTCATTGCTTCCAATCGAGCTTCACTAAATGTCTCCTTCGCTGTGCTAAGCTTCCTCGTGGCCGACTCATCCAAGGCAGTAAGCTGTAATTTCCTCATTTCTTTAGCAATATCGAATTGCTCAACACTAGCTGTTGCAGCGGCTTCTATCGCGCGATTCTCGGTACTGGGTCTGGCACTTTCAAACACTTCATACAACAACTCGATTCCTTCTTTAAAAAGGCTCATACTTGTCTTCAAAGGCGTTCTTGCTAAACCATCCAACTTCGATTTTATTTCATCGATTTCACGGACGATCAGGCCACGGAATTTCTGATCTGTAACATCACCCTCATTCAACTTTTCTGCCAGTTTATCTCTTCCTTTATTCACCAACATGCCGATAGTGGCTTTAAATACAGCTGTTATTAGTGAAGACATTTTCAGTACTCCCGTTAATGAAGATTTTAGTCTGCACTGGTATCTCCTTAACCGTTCAGTTCAACCGCTGGCTGTAGATAAAGAAATGCATGCGAGGTTATTAAGTTGTCAGTAACAACTTAAACAGGAAAAATTCCAAGAGAAATTCTCAAATGAGAACTTAGTAAAAACGAGGAGAAAATGATTGTCTAGTGCTTTAGAAAAGAAACTTAGTAAAAAAATCTGTTTCTGGTGTGTTTTGAGGAAAAATCTTCACTATGCGTAAACTTGCTAGCTATGATTTTGGATACCGCTTTAAATCCGTCCGACAAACATGTTTAATATAAACACTTGAGGGCTATCTCTTCAGTGAAGGAGTCACCTAAATTCATGTGTGCAGCAATCTGGTATAGACAATAATTGTGACGTCATGTACTACTGAATAAACGGTTTTGGTAGCCTGCCATTTCATTTGCATCAATTAAAATCATAATCCTGTACTGACCTTCTCCTTAATATTACTATTTATCACTTTCAACACCACCCTCAGCTGTTCACCGCAATTCGAAAAGCTTCGAATTACTTATTTGTTTACGTATCATTTTAGGTCATTTTATGTGCTTTATTGAAATAAGGGTGGCATGAATAAAACAGCAAGATCGGCTTCAGTATCTCAGGGGAACCCAACGAGAATATAGTTCAAAACCACTTAAACATAGCACTGTTAAGCGTATTTTTAATTAGTATTTAAACGGTAGATATAGGCATATTTTTATCCCCTAAAAATTTTTCATCTGTTCGGATTTCCTCAGGCTGAACGTCTAGTGATCCAAAAATTATAGGGAACAAAATTTACCTTTTCGAAAATTTCAGCCAGAAAAAAGGCTCCCGAAAATTCTAGGTGACCTTTCTAGGGTAAAAATCAGTTAAAAATAGGCAATTATACCATTTTTTAGATGTTCGAAAATCCTAGGAGAGGCAGGCAAACAAGACATTTTACAACAAATGTTCCGAAAATTCTAGATCTCAAATCGTCTTCCGAACAGATATTCTTCCGAAAATTGTCGTTGGGTGCCCCTGGTATCTGAATACCTTAACGTGTAATAAAACTTCAAATCAGACATGAAAAATAGTGATGGTTGTTAGCAGTGACAAATTGATCATATCGGCGGGAACATTATTGAATCACTGATTACAAACTAAGGAATAGTCACCTTGGTAAGAGTCATACTTAACGTAAATCCTCTATCAAGCTCCTCTAATAAAACCCCCTAACCCCCCTTTTTCAGAGATGGAAATTTAATGAGCGCCCCCCCCCCCCCAAATCTCTATTAAGCCCCCCTCTCTCCCTCCCCTCCATCCTTATTTTTTACAAACAATTAACGTGGATTGATCAGTTCTCTTGGTACAATGTACTTAGGCTGGAAGTTCATATTTTTTTTTGTCTTCGGGCACATGACCTCCAACTTCATGTGCTTCACTTTTTTAACTCAACGCTTTATTTCTCTGTGTAACCTGAATAAGAATTTTGTTTCTGTTAGTTTTACTGCTCCCACAAGTGAATTAAATACTGTTGACAGTGACTTGTACAACACGTAACCGGTCTACTCTGTCTCTTACTACGGTATTTTTGCTACCGGTGATGCGTTTCGCTAAATCAAATAATCCCCCCCCCCACCCTCTCTTTTATAAGCTTCTTCCCTCTATTATCAAAAGTGCTTGTTAAAAATATGCACCCCGGTGGGCCAATAGAGAATTTACGGTATGTCTAAAAATTGCTAAAACTTATCGACCAACCGTGGAAATAACATCCGCTCTTAAAGCAAATTCATTTACTTTTGAGCTGTATTTTTCCTGTTTCGGTATCTATCGCTTCATTAGCAGTGGTAAAATGAAACTGTTATAGTATTTTAGTTTTATTAGAGAAAATGTCATGTAAAGGGAATAAGTGAGGTATCGCGACAACACGCTCAATTATTTAAGTTTCATCTTTGAAATATTCGACCAACCGTGGAAATCACATATAACAACACTTTCCTACTGAAAAACTTGCAATCAAATTTCAGCTTGCGCGGTTTACTTTTTTGTTCTGCAATCAGGTGTTAAAGCAAAGCTATTGAAAAAAGTTTTCGTCCCAAGTTTAGTTTCAGAAAGACCGGCAAGCGTGAGATCAGTTTACTGAATTGAAAAAACTAAGGGCTTCTACAACCCGGCGAACTCTTCACACTTATATCTTGACTAACATTTCAGGGTTTATTCGCTTTAGTTATTTATTGTTTATTTCAGGGCAATGTTAAAGAAAATTCAGATATTTTTTCCCGAGTTCTGATTTGGAAATCATAATGTGCTATTCACTGATTTTACGTAATATTATATGCACCTATTTGTGCGTTTCAGTCAGTTTAAGAATTATCATACAAATATGAAGAGACTTGACATAACATTGACAAAGTTTATAAAACAACACGACTGTATTCCTGTTAATTCTCGGTTTGCGGCCTATACTCAGAACTTTCTGAGTTTGAATGGCATGAGTTGGTATAAAACTAACTATTATACTGAAGATTCTTTTCGTACTCATCCTTTGCTCCTTCAGCTCCCTCCTCGTGAGCGAGGCACGTTTTTTAGGATCATGGTCTTTTTCAGTCTTAGAATTTCAACATTATTATGTTTCAAAAAACTAAGTCTTTCTCCAAACTGAAAGGCGAGCGATGTAAGGAACGAATTTCAATTGATATCTTAGGGAGAATCATTTCGATACCCGGTCATCGCTTCTTAACTACCGTCACGTTAAGACCACCCTCTGACTGAACTCTTTCACTGAGACCTTTCCAGTCAGTTGTGCCGTGAACACACTTTAAGATAACTATATACAACTCAGTGCTTTCAATGAATATATCTAAATCAATAAGCTCCTACGCAGAGATATTTTTTCTGTTATTTTGGGCCCAAGGTGATTCTCAACTGAATTTCGATACTGTTTTAGTTAAATTGAAAGAACTACTGTTAAACTCTTTATTCCAAGTAAAAATCTGTCATCTTTTGTAGCTTTACCTGTAAACTTGCGAATTCGAAATTCGGCTTAAATTCACTGATAGAATGCAGGGCCACTTGCACACTTCACCAGGCATCGAGTGGTTCGTTTGGCTCATTTGTTTTTTCGCAGTATACAAACAACAAACAAGTCCACCACTGCTCGGAGTAAAACAAGCCACAACAAAAGCCCGCTGACGGCCACCAAAAATAACTCCTTCATCGTTCTTAATTCTAGTGTATCCACAACCGTGCTAATGACTTCATAGATGGCCTTATTTACTGTGTAGTTGCTCTCAAAAGGCATAAATTTTGCTTTGCTTCAGATAGAACTTTGCGCTTCAGTAAAAGATGGGTGGCTTGAAGACCCAGCTTAAAGACGGTAATTAATGTTGTCAGACTTCGGGCACGTACAGAAGAGAATTTATAGGAAAAAAGAAACTTGCGATTGCCGATAGTTATCGAGATAGTTTGATCAAGTGATTTTATGTAACACGTAGTATCTCGTAACAATTAGTGCTCAATAGTTTACGACTAAGCAAAAGAAAGTAATGAAATTAGAGTGTAATACCGTGAAGAAGTGTCTGCTATCTATTTCACAAGTTAAGTGATATCAGACTATTAATGAAAAAGCTAAAGAGATACAACTTCCCCCAAAAGCTACTCAAGTTGGAAAGTAAACTTCAATCCAATATGAATAAATTCAGTCAGTAGTAACTCTTTAAAGTTTGCTAAGACTAGTCAGATAAGAAACTACGAGATATATATGTTTATAAAAAAAAAAGAAGACTTTCAGATAGAGTTCTTGTACTTACCTGCTCTGTATTGAAGAATTTACCCGGCTGCCGGACTAAATGGGAATAGACTGCACGTTTAAATGGTGACGAAGAACGTTAACTGTGCTGAACTTCACTGACTGTTAGTTGTCCACTGTTTTCTTTTATGGAGTTTCCAGACAAAAACATTCTTGGAATTTTGTTTTTATTCCGCGTTGGCCATTGTGTTTTTGCTGACTCACTAATGACAAAGATAACATTTATTGAATGGAAGAAACGAACAATTATTTNGGGCACGTACAGAAGAGAATTTATAGGAAAAAAGAAACTTGCGATTGCCGATAGTTATCGAGATAGTTTGATCAAGTGATTTTATGTAACACGTAGTATCTCGTAACAATTAGTGCTCAATAGTTTACGACTAAGCAAAAGAAAGTAATGAAATTAGAGTGTAATACCGTGAAGAAGTGTCTGCTATCTATTTCACAAGTTAAGTGATATCAGACTATTAATGAAAAAGCTAAAGAGATACAACTTCCCCCAAAAGCTACTCAAGTTGGAAAGTAAACTTCAATCCAATATGAATAAATTCAGTCAGTAGTAACTCTTTAAAGTTTGCTAAGACTAGTCAGATAAGAAACTACGAGATATATATGTTTATAAAAAAAAAAGAAGACTTTCAGATAGAGTTCTTGTACTTACCTGCTCTGTATTGAAGAATTTACCCGGCTGCCGGACTAAATGGGAATAGACTGCACGTTTAAATGGTGACGAAGAACGTTAACTGTGCTGAACTTCACTGACTGTTAGTTGTCCACTGTTTTCTTTTATGGAGTTTCCAGACAAAAACATTCTTGGAATTTTGTTTTTATTCCGCGTTGGCCATTGTGTTTTTGCTGACTCACTAATGACAAAGATAACATTTATTGAATGGAAGAAACGAACAATTATTTTAAGAGACTCTTAACATGTAAGCGCACTGAGTCGAAAAAAAGCGGAAGACTTAACAGGCACAGATCATCATATCCTTAATTTTCATTCTCCTCGATGGCTTCTTTGATATCTAGCGCCAGTTATATTAACGAATGATGATTTCAGTCCCCAAGTGAGATAGCAGTTAACGATCCTCGCTACACTTTAATGATTTTACCTCAAGTGAATTACTAATCATAATTTCTCTGTCGACAACTTTTGAGTTTCCAGTGAATTCCGCGTTCGTGTGTCCTACAGTGAAACACTTGTTTGCTTGTTTTGGGTAAAAAAAAACTTGATATAAATGTACGAAAAATAAAAACTTGATCATATCGACGGGGACGTGATCATTGCAAAGGAATTCAATAGTCACTGACCTCCATCAATCAAGTCATTCTTTAGTCTTAAAATTACTAAAAAATTATCGACCAACCGTGGAAATAACATCCGCTCCTAAAACAAACCCATTTATTAGTTTTCAGCTGTTCCTGTTTCGGTCTCCATGGTAGTGGTAAAAAGATGCTGTTAGGAATTTAGTTTTATGATGTGAAAATTTCACGGAAAGGGTAGTGAGATACAGTAGAAATTTGCGGCTTAGGAACCTTGTTTTTAAGAAGCTTTTAGGCTAAAATTTACCAGTTAGGCCCCTTCTATAGAAGAACCTGTTAAGCCTAAAATTTGAAACAGGTTCTTATTTTCTAAAATCTATAAGAAGAAACGCAGTAAGATTGAGCAAATGAGATAAGCCAGCAATCAGGATCCTCTTTGAAGAATTATCCGTCCAACTGCAATGTACAGCTGAATGTAATGTATGCAGATTTTATTAGGAAATCCGAGCTGAATGCCTATGCAGATTTTATTAGAGAATAAGCTGAATACCACTAAATACTCTTAGCTATAATCTATTTTTTCTTTAGAAGATAAGAACCGTAGCCTAAATTTGTGCTAATTACCATTTCTGTAAGAACTTGTTTAGGCTAACTTGAAAAAATGCAGTTTCTTAGTTGCGGGTTTTTACTGTATTGCACTAACGTTCCTAAAATATACGAGCATCAGGACGACCACCCGTGCAGAACAACTACAGTCACTTCACTGGACAATCAACTTGAAATCAAATTTAAACTTGTGCAATACTGTTTTCTTCTTCATTCAGGTCTTCATCAAGCAAAGCTAGAAAAATGTTCCACATTTAGTTTTAGAATTAGTAGCAAGCGTGAGACCAGTTTATGAAGTCAAATTTAATTTAAGAGAACCGCCGGCTTTCAACGACGCTTTACACCCGGGGAGGGGGGATTAGGGGCTTCCTACAATAGCTTATACCCGGAGGTACTGCCTGAAAAGGGGTACCCGGATTTTTGAGGCTTAGAATTAAGGTTTATCAAAGACAGGGAAATCACTGTTGAAGTAAATAAAAGGTCTAAAAGGGTACAAACTTTTTCATTTATTAAATTAACGTTACTCTAAAATGACATAAAGACTTCCTGTCTTAGCGATTCATTCTTATCAGGTAGACATTTAAAGGCCGGGTAGTATGTTCAATGGAACTGTATACGAAAGAGATACCTTTTGAGTGAAAATGGTATATAAAACTATGTAAATCTTATCGTGAGTAGCCCCCTCTCCCTGCATTTACACCATCAAACATTGTTGACATTTGACGTGTTCCCTAAAACTGGATTTTGCTGCTTATTTTTAAAATACACTCTATTTTGTGGGGAAACAAGGGGTCCAGACCTTCCGCCTCCTCCATCTTGCATTCCTCTCTCCGGTCCCATTTTTCTTGGCTTCTTCCTTTTAGCATTTTTGCAACAAAGANGACAATCAACTTGAAATCAAATTTAAACTTGTGCAATACTGTTTTCTTCTTCATTCAGGTCTTCATCAAGCAAAGCTAGAAAAATGTTCCACATTTAGTTTTAGAATTAGTAGCACGCGTGAGACCAGTTTATGGAGTCAAATTTAATTTCAGAGAACCGCCGGCTTTCAAGGACGCTTTACACCCGTGGAAGGGGAATTAGGGGCTTCCTACAATAGCTTATACCCGGAGGTTCTGCCTGAAAAGGGGAACCCGGATTTTTGAGGCTTTAATTAAGGTTTATCAAAGACAGGGAAATCACTGTTAAAGTAAATAAAAGGTCTAAAAGGGTACAAACATTTTCATTTATTAAATGAACGTTACTCTAAAATGACATAAAGACTTCCTGTCTTAGCGATTCATTCTTATTAGGTAGACATTTAAAGGCTGGGTAGTATGTTCAATGGAACTGTATACGAAAGAGGTACCTTTTCAGTGAAAATGGTATATAAAACTATGTAAATCTTATCGTGAGTAGCCCCTTCTCCCTGCATTTACACCATCAAACATGTATTGTTGAAATTTGACGTGTTCCCTAAAACTCGAATTTGCTGCTTATTTTTAAAATTACACCTATTTTGTGGGGAAACAAGGGGTCCAGACCGCTCCCGCCTCCTCCATCTTGCATTCCTCTCTTCGGTTCCTTTTTTTCTTGGCTTCCTCCTGTTAGCATTTTTGCATCAAAGACTGTTGACATTAAAACGTGTATATTTTCCTGGAACACAAATTTGGCGCCTTTGTGTTTAATCTCCAGTCCCCAGTCATTCAAAAGGTGTCTAACGCTATGCACTGAATAAATCTCAGTATCAAACGGATAGTGCAGTTGGTGTCCCTAATACTTCATGTCCTTTGGATAACGATTTTTCCGGTGGATAAACAACTGGAGCCAGTTTCCCAGAGTTAAACCGGGTTGTTTTTTTTTCACCAGAAAGCGCAGGAATTTTGGGGGCTAGCGCAGTTACGAAATATTTTAGCCGAGAAGCTAGAAAACAATGGTGTTATATTTTCTGGCTTTATGGCATGTTGATATAATTATTATTATGGGTCAAAAGATTTCTACGATTCAGGTCAAAATTAAAATTACGCGGTTTCGGACTATTGCTTGCTTACCATTCCTTAAAGATTCCGGGACAGTTAATAACAGGTTAATTTAATTCCCCCAAGGCGTTAAAACATGACAGACTTTCGATGCTTTCCGACAGCGTTTTATATTCCGTGTTGAAACGTTGATCACGCAAATAAAAATCTGGATTGCTTTGACAAAAACAGGCAAATGATGCAGCCGCAGCAACAGGGCACCCAGGTTATATTAGGGATTATAAGCATGGCTCAATCCGCCAGCCGGCAATATGACGCGAAACCTGACCGTGTACTGATTGGCTACTCGACCAAGCCTGAAAGATGTGCCCATCGTGCCTTTCGAGATTTTCCACTTTGGTCCAGCAAGAAAACGATATCTTTTTGGCCATGAAATAAATCCTTTATTGACCCAGCTTGTTCGGTCAAGATGGCTGTATATTGGCCTCCTCGTTTTTTTTGCGTTGTTATTATCGTCTTTTTTGATCCGTGAATGCGCAAACAAGAACTTGATCAATATCCAGCCTTCTTGATCTTACGCTTGGTCAATAACACATATCAAGAGCCTGTACATGTGTATTAAAGGACTTCAAAGAAGCCCGAGCCCCCTGCGGCGTAACAAAACAAAACCGGCTCTAAGAGTTAGTTAATATATCTAAGATTAAACGCACATTGTATTAAAATACTTCATACTTGACTGGGTTCTTTCTCATTTTTACACTACTTCATATTTGATCGAATTACATGTATTTTGATGATGTTCTGTTCATTAGGAAACTTTGTGATGGCTATCATAATGACAGTGCATCTCATTAGGGTTCGATCCTGGATATACTGTAACCAGCCGCTTATAAAGCTCCCCACCCCTCACCCCCACCAGTTATAGGCCTATCTACCTCTAAACAAAAAATACATCCGATTATAATCACCCCCCCCCCCGCTCCGAATGTATTGCATTAAATTCGATTTATTATGATCTTTTGACGCTTAGTTAAAAACCAGTAAATGCAAAATTATTTTGACTAGCACTTCTGTAGATTGCTTCGAAGCGTTTTCTATTCCTGTGATAAGCTCCCTCGGATGTAAGCCCCTCCGTTTATAAACCCTCCTAAAACCCCTTACCAAGATGTAGAAGTTTACGATAAGTAGACACCAAAAGGGAAAATTGATGCATGTATGAAAGACAATAAATATTTCGCTAAAGAATAAGTCATGAATAAATGCCTGTTCTTCTCTCTTTAGACGGGAGTTTGAATTAAAGTTTCAGAAAAGTTGGAAAAAGTTCAAAAGGATGTGAGTTCGTTTCTTATTTGTCTCAAGACATAACTTCCTTTTTCACGTTTTAGTGTCGTTTTCGACTGTTCCTACAGAGAAACGTACACAATATCGTACATTGAAAATTGAAGTGCTGTTTACGTTCGCGATCTCACCGATGTTTGAGAAGTTTACACGCAATTAAGTCAGTCACTTGAAATGTCCTGATCTTTCTCGGTCACGACAATGTTTCTTTCCGATTGTCTCGCGTCTCTTTTATGATGGTGTCGATGATGATGATGACGATGATGATGACGACGATGGTGATGACGTGACTTCCGGTTCCGGTCACTCTCCTGAGAGCTGCTTCTGCGTCTATCAAAACTCCTACTGCGCTGTCGACGACCAGTTTTACGTTCTGAGATACCCTGATGTTTAAACCTTCCTTCACCCTGAAGGAAAGCTCGTTTGTCCTCTTGTTCACTTCCTGCGCTTTCTTCGTTTGGAGAAATCTGTTCATCGTTATTTTTACGGCGAGATTGTAGACGTTCTCGGTTATTTTCACGTTCTTTGTTTAATGGAATGGGTGCATAACTTTGTGCCTCCAAAGTTCCGTGACCTTCTTCAAACTCATAATCACGAGCTAAGCTTCTCCATGTCTGCTCGTCACCGTTCGGGTATGAACTTGGTTTCCGTATGTCCCTGGTGTCGTCTTTACGCGCAAGATGGCTCTGTTTTTCCAATCCGTACAAAATGTCTCGACTTGCTTGTTCAAATTCCTCGCTGTCGCTGTTACTGCTAGTTTTTTCTCCTCTCCTGTGTCTGCCAGTTTCATTGATTGAAGCAAACTTTGACCTTGCATAGCCTTCATTAGAAAAGCTCTTTTCCTCTTCTTCCCGTCGCCTTTCTGGAAAGCGCTCTTCAGTTATAGGTGAACATTCGTTAGCTTTTTCATCATTTGAGTTCCTTTCACCTCGTGTTTCAACTGTTGCAAATTTATCACTGCTTCCACCATCTCTTACTGAGTAGCTCTGTTTCATTTTTCTTTCCGCTGATTCACGGTCTTTCATATGCTGTTTGCTATCTGTTCTCTGAAGTAAGTGTGATCGTGGGGATTTCGAATGTCTTCGTGGAGACCTCGAGCGTTGTCGCGGAGACCCCGAGTGTCTCCGTGGAGACGGCGAGCATCTCTGTGGGGAATTTGAGTGTCTTCGTGGGGACGTCGACCGTCGTCGAGAATACATCGGGGGTCTTTGAGGTGACAGCGAGCGTCTCTGTGAGGAATTTGATTGTTTTTGTGGAGACTTCGAGCGTGTTCGAGAAGACATCGGGGGTCTTCGAGGAGAATTCGAGCGTCGACGGGGAGATCTAGAGCGTTCTCGAGAAGACCTTGACTGTCTAAATGATGATCGTGCACGACGCATAGGAGACCTTGACCGAGCAACCAAAGGTGGGGAAAAACGGCCCGAAATGTTCCGGGTTTCATCTGGAGAAGAAGGCGGGGGTGTGCGATACCGCTGAAAAATAAAAATCACGTGATTAAGTTCTGTTTCAAACCAATGGAGTAGCCTCCGGCCAGGCTCTTTGCTCAGAGGGGGGGAAGGGAGAAGGAGGGGGGGGGGGTTTACTGTAGTGGGTTTTCAGAGATGTGTTTTGCTTTGTCTTGTCTCCTGACCGATTCTAAATGATTCATTACTTAGTGATTTCCTTTTCTCATGGTGTATTGTTTTTCTCGTAAGGAAGTTTTAACTATTACCCTGGGAATTTCCTCACCATATTTCCTCGTCCTCGTAGAATCCTTCCCGACCTGGAAACCTGCCGATACGAAAGACAAACAGAGATAGATGATAGAGGGTAAAAAGTTTTACAATTGTGTTAAAAGAAAGAAAAATAGTTACCCGCAGAATCCGAGCTCCATTTTAAGAACCAAGAGACTCGGATGTAATTGTTTTGTTAATAATTAATAATTAATTATTTTATTAATAATAATTTAACCGCGGCAGGATTAGCTCAGTCGGTAGAGCGCTTGACTGCAGAGCGGGAGGTCGCGGGTTCGATTCCCGGGCCGGACCAATACTCAGGGTCTTAAAAATAACTGAGAAATGAAGGTACTTCCTTTGCTCTGCAGGCGGCTGGACCTTCGCGTGGCTCGGATGACCACATAAAATGGCGGTCCCGTCTCCATTAGGAGACGTAAAATATAGTGTCCCCAATTAGCACTTTCGTGCTAAATACATTGACACTCAAAGAAAGTGCTTTTTTTTTTTTTTTCTGTTGAACGTATAGACCTCAATCACCATCTTTGTAGGCGTTCAAGGTTTGATGGGATAGATGCAATGTCACGTGATTTATCAGTCCCGAAACGCATGCAAAGATGGTATTGGATACAATGAAATAAGGTCTACTGATCTCCCAAACAATATCATTTCAGCAGGTGTACATACTCTGGTCCTTTCCTGTGAATTACTTTGAGGCGCAGCTTTATACCCTGGAGGAGACTTACTTTTCCTGTGGTCATACAAACAAGAAAAATTAATAATATATACAACTTGAAGATACTACTGCCATCTATCTCTCAACATCTGAACAACGTTTTCTGAACCATTTGCCATCAGAATCAGTTGAGCAGTGCTATCACATGGTACTATGTAGTTTTAATTTCTGAGTCTGTGGATGAAATCCTATGGTGTGACCATTCAAATGAAACCTCTTCCATCAGTAGTACTTTCACATGGTACCATTTCCTTGGTGTGTAATCAGGCACGTTGGATGAAATGCAGTTCTTAGTTTTGAGTCCGTGGATGAAATCTAGTCGTCTTGCCATTCCAAAGTACTTTTATATGTCACAATTAATTTTATTAGTATATACCTCAGAGCTTTGAACAAAGAAAGAGCTTTGCCTTGGGCAAAATTTATCATTGCAAATTTAGTATAGACTTACATGCTCAAAAATTCCTAATTCATGATAATTATGCACCGAAAAGGGAATGAGCCCAGCTCTCGTAGAAATGATTAAGGTCAGGTGTACCTCAGAGGAAACATACCTATTTTTTGCCTGCTGAAGCCTCTTTTCCCTGACAGGGGAGGGGGTGCGGCTTCTTCTCAATAGAAAAGAATTATTGGGAACATCTGGGATCTCATCCACAGTCACTGAACTAAAAGGTTCAGGACTCTTTGGTTTAACATCTCCTGGACTGAAATTCAAATTAATTGCTGATATTAGTGTCAATATTTCACTAACAGGGAAGGGGGTGTAAAAGCAACATTATGATGTAATATGGGACCTCAAATGTACCCACAGATTCCTTTGCTTATCACTTACTTGGCCCGGTTTGTTCAAAGCTGGGTTAAGATAACCATGGGTTAGTGCGAGGTATGTGTAAGTACTCTCAGGGAAGCCAGCAATGCAGGCAAATTTTTAAGGTGGGCAAAAACTGCTTGTCTGCATTGCCATGGCTGTCATCTTTGACCACTGAGAAAGACAGGGGAGAATAGAAATAGCAACTCTTGGACTAGTCATGGGGTAAAAAAAAGGTTGTAAGAAAGGGGAGGGGAGAAAAAATAATATATTGTTTTGTCTTCTTTCTCCCTAGCCTGCGTAGCAAGAGTTTGCTCTTGTTCTATTTTTGGTGCTCCATCTTTCTTTGCTCCGAAAACCACACAAAAACGCTTACTACACAGGCTACTTTCTCCCTAACCTCTTTGATTTGCCCTTACTCCTCAACTTCTTTGGAATTCAACATGTTGGTTGCCATGGTTATGCTCTGCATTCGGCACAGTGGCTCTATCAGTCCTGTTTGCTACTCAACCAAATCTATCTACAAGTACATGTTGTCATTTGAGTGTAATGAATGAATTATTGAATGCTGTACTTTTTGCGAACAATGTTAATTTTTGAAATTATATGTCTATGCATTTTTTTATTAAGCCATTAATTATTTTATTCATAGTATTCATTTTTATCAGATTTGCATTTTTTGTATGTACTCGTTAAATGTTTGTGTATTGATGTATTTGTGGTGTAGTTACAGCCACTTACCTGTCTTTTATCTCTTTCTTTTTCTTCTTTGCTTTCTTTTTGTCCTTGCGTTTTACAGATTCACTCATCTTTTTTCTCCTTTTCTTTTTTATGCGTTTCTTTTTCTGCTGCTCATCAATTGATGACTGATCACTGTCTGATTCTGATCCAGAACTGGATGAAGAGTCAGTATCTGGGGAGCTGCTGTCAGAATGTCGCTTAGATTTCCTTCTTTTCTTTTTGGCTTTCTTCTCTGCAGCTGAAAGTTAACAAATAACAGTAAGACATCACCCAAGAACAAAAGTAAGATGCCAGGGGCCAGCGGGCAGCACTGCTGTTAGAGCACAGCCCTGTACATAAATTTAGTTGCTGGAAACATATCCTGTACCTTTAGCCTTTGCTTTTGGAATAAGTTCACCACAGTTGATAATCTTTACATCCACTAGGGGCCTACTCTTGTCATCAACTCTTTGAATCTCTATCTCTGATACTATTTCCTGACCTTGCAATACTTGGCCAAATATCACATGAATCCTACAAATAAAATAAATATACCACAATATAAGCAAGAGCAACATTGTTGAAGTGTGGGTAATCATTGAT
>CALNXI010004125.1:0-31746 GCA_942486025.1 Porites evermanni
ACTTGAAATTCGGAGAACCACCCCCCCCCCCTCAAGCAGCACGTACAAAGTTGTTGTTCTGCCAATACCAACCTTGCACTTTTTTGCCCCTCTCGTTGCCTTTTTGCTTATTGATAACCGACAACGTCTGCCATTATCCTTGTTGTTGTAATTATTCCGTTTTATGCTCCCAGAAGCATTAAAAGAAACAATGAAAACAATAAGAAAAAGATAAAGATTACACCCGATATAAGTATTCATATCCCCAAAATAAGTTTAATGGAACGTATCCTAAGCAGGCTCCCGTGTTTGTTCTGTTAGGAAACCCCGTATACGGCCGCTGGTTTCTAGACGGTAGTGATCCAGATGTAAGGTTAGTAGGGGTTATCAGGAGCCCATCCTGCGGTTATACATATCTAGTATGTTCAATTAATGTTGCGGGCGGGGGTGGGAGGAAGAGGAAATGGCGTTGGATTCTTATACCTTACCCCTATTTTCAGATGTCGGGTTTTTATTCAACCGATTTTGCGCAAGAAACTCTTCTTTGATTCTTACTTTTTTCAAACTCTTAAATAAAATTTCAGATCGACCATTTCATATGACATCCACCATATCCAGCACTGCTTTAAACTTATGCATTTACATTTCTGACTGCTGCAGGTGGCATTATACTCAGCGTTGACGGGTTAAATTTTTGTCTCATAACGTAGGATTATATTCCAGGGTAAAATAGTGGCTTGCATGTTCCTATGATAGGTAATTCTTTTATTCACAGCTAGATTCTATTCATTGGTTTTTGTTATCTTACAGGTATTCTGGTATCGTTAACCATGCTAAAGGCTGGTGTCCTGGAAGCAAAGCGGCGAATTTCAGTCAGAATGGTTCCTATGCTACTGTGCCCAACATTAACATAAGAACCTGTGACTTTACAATTGCATTTTGGGTAAAGTGTAATGATGTTGATGGGCCTATACTGGCACTTTGGTCAAAGGGTGGAAAACTATTTTACGTTACAGTCAAGAAATCCCGTCTTCTTTTATCGATAGACAACACTTTCCACTTACAAATCAGTTACTGGAATCACGTAGCAGTAACCTGTCAGCAGCATAAGATCAAGGTGTTCGTTAATGGTACGGAGGAGGCATTGATAGACCAATGGAATGAGTATTTCTTCTCATCGTTAGGCCATTATCAGTCAGAGTATATCATAGGGAATGATCCAGGTTTAGTCCAGATGCCAATGACAAATTGTGTGTTTGTTGGAGCAGTCATGGATCTTTATGTGACTGGAATAGCTTTATCTGCGAAGCAGGTCTCTGACCTGAGTAAAGGTGGGAGTAGTATCTATTCGACGATAAATCGTACTCTTCGATCCTTAATTGGGGTCACTTGGATCTTAAAAAAATGAATGTTCTTTTTACAGTCTAGGTTTTAGGCTTTTGAAGATTGTGCTAGCTTAATGTTTTGTCATAATTCGTCATAATTTTCATCAATTTTCCAAAAATTATTGTAATAATTTGCACTTTTGGCTAGTTTTACAGCTCAACAATCATCATGTTACCAATTATTTTGGCCCGAGAGTAGAATTTCAGGCAAATTTAAGTAACAAAATCAATTTTTTGTCTGCTTATATTGTCACATTCATTGGACTTAGGTCCCGCAGGAATTAATCAAGATAATCAAGAATTCTTTTTACAGGACTCAACGCATGCGCATAATTAGCTCGATTACTTAAGATGGCGTCAGCGTGCTGGTCGTTAATTCAGGTTTCAGTTTTTGTAGTTGTTAAACAGTTTTGTAGGTTTAGTGGTGTACCTTTCTACATTCATTTATCACTGCAAATACATCAGTGGGAATCTATAAGTAATCGCAGTATTATTCTCATTATTTAAAGGCAAACCAATTACACCCGTGATAAACAGCAAACAGTCGGAAATACATGGTTGCAAAGTCAATGTAACGTGGAGTAGAAAAGAAATATGCACTATAACAAAGACCTCTGTACGGTTTAGGGAGATGAAGCCCCTAGGCATTGGAGCTGAATGGACAGAATATAAGGTTTCTTCAACCACCTTTCATCTTTTATCACTGGAATGCGACAAGGGGTATGAAATTGGTGTGTCTTCCTGGTTTGGAGAAGTTCAAAGTGACTGGTCAGTTTCTTGGAAATTTAAAACCCGCTCTACAGGTGCGACATTACCTTATGTATGTTTAATAATAGCTGATAGGTTTTGGTATTGACACCAAACCATATCCAGTTGAACCTCTGCTTAGGGTCCACAATAGCCGGGTTCTCAAATCCCGCCTTCCCGCTAGTTTTTTCTTCTTAATTCCGCTATCCCGCCTAGTCTGCTACACAGCCACAAAGTTTGTGGGGAGGAGCGTTGCGTGACGACACTAAAAATTGCTGTGTAGCAGACTAGATCCCGCCCTAATTTTTTTTACGAGTTTCCTGCTTTAAGTATTGAAATATTAAAACGTTATACAATGTTTAAGAGCTTTCTTGCAATAGGCAGCTTTCATGTTTAAGACTCTTTACTTAACCATTAATAGCCTGGGATCAGGCTTCATAGTGGGGAAATTAAAAAGGCAAAAAATGGGATCAATTTTGTTCCCTTTTCCCCCCACTGCGGAGCCTGGTCCCAGGATAAACCATTAACGACTGTAACTTTATTTTCTGGTTTGCTTATTATTTTTTGGGAGAGCATCAGTACAAAAAAGAAGGTCTACTTCGATCTGAGTTCTGGCCATTTGGAAACAGCCAGTTGAGTTGGGTAGATGGATGTTTCGATTGCTTTACTAATAAATTGCATGAGGCGATGAAGCCAATTGTCTACGCTGCTAACGGCTCATGGAAAGTGTGATGAACACACTGGTTGGACAGATTGATACAATTTTCTCTTCTATGGAAACCCAAACTTCCAATGGAATAGAGCAGCACAAGCAACTGTAGACAACTTCCTTGCAGAAATTTTTCTTTTCCACCCTTCTTGCGCTTGGTCCTCGATTTCTCCCTCTTTTGTACTGCTATTGTACCTTATTCCTGTTTAAAATCTCTTTACTTTCTTCCATTCTTAAATCCACTCAATAATAGGTGCGTGTTACCTGCAATAGTTTGCAAACCAGTCCTTTTTTCTCACAATCGGTTTTAAAAGGTGCGAAGTACAGGCGAAGACTGTATAAAATTAACCGCGTATTTTTCGCGTCTCTCCCTAGTCTAATTCGTTTTTTGGCCACACTCCAGACCTTTCCATTGACCGTTCGCGCACACCGTCAGTTACCAAGTACCGGAATAAGACGAAAACACGCAAAGGTGATAATGGATAAAACTGACAGGCTTCATTTCCTTGGCGACTAGTAGTTCCTAGTACATGGGCGGTGTACACCAAAAAGTCAAAATGTGGTCACGACAAAACTTAATTCCCGTGTCCCGCTACTTTTCCCTTACGATTCCCGCATCCCAACCCCATAAAAATAGGAAATCCCGCTCCCGCTCATAATCAATATTTCCACTTCCTGCTCCTTTTTTTAGCTCGCATCTCGAGTATCGCCACAAAAAAAAACAGCCGAATCCCGCTTCGCGCCAGACCTATTGTGGACCCTTTCTGCTAGGGGAAGACCTCTAGGGAAGTAGACACCCTCTCTCAGCTCCCTCATAAGCCAAGTGGGCAGTAAAACAAATCAAGACGGAAATTTACCACAACAAAGCCTTTTGAAGTTCAATAACAATAAAAATGTACAGATTAGTCTCCGCTTACTGGAAGTTTATCTGTAATTTATGAACTTTAAGCGACCGTTCTTCTGTGATAAATAGCCTGTCACGAGGCTGTATGTTCATGGCCATCTTAATTGGCCTGCATTTCTACATTTTGCAAATTGACGGTGAAGCTGGCAAAAAGAGACCAATTTCAATATATCAAAAGTCATACCTTGGGGAAATAAAATAAAAGAAATGTATTATTCATTGTTGTGCCTCAAGTGTGAATTTGAAAATGTCAAAATTGTTCTATAGTATTTAACATTTTCTTTTATCCAAACCACTTTTAGAGAAAAGAGGTCAAAAAGCTTTTAGGAAAGGTTTCTATAAGAAAATCACAATCAACTGCAAAAGCGGTCAACTGGTCATGTTTGCTTCCCCTTTAAGGTTACGTTAACACGGTACCGGTCGAATTTTCAAACGGTTGAAAAATTTGACAGGACACTTCGTTCACACAGAACCGTTCAATATTTTTGCGCTGTTCACACAGAACTGTCGAGCTGTAATATTTCCAAGCAAAGCGAGTAATAACATGACTCGTAAATCCATGTTCGCAATATCTGGTTGCTATTTTGGTATATACTTAATGGTGGAAAGCCACAAATGCACCGGTAATACTAGTAGTTACCTGTAGTTCCTAGTAGTAACTGGTAGTAACTAGTAGTTAAAGGTAGTTACTAGTAGTTACAGGTAGTTACTTGTAGTTACTGGTAGTTGCTTGTAGTTAGCTATATTCCTCTCTTTTTCCAGCTGAGTAACCAGGCGTCCATGCAGCCACGCATTTGCCGTGCAAAAATTTTGCCGATTTTGTATTCAAACAGAAGCAAACAGGTAACCAATGTAGCTCGCGAAGCAGAGGCGTGGTAGGGCACGACTTTCGACCGCAGTAAGTTAAGCGAGCACTAGCATTTAAAGAACAAGTCTCGTGTATAAATAGTAAACAAAAGCGGTCCGACACAAGAACCTTGAGGGACACCCCATTTTAAGTCAAACGGCTGCGAGAGCGTCTCCTTTATGCAGATTCTTTGACATCTCCCTTCCAAGTTCGATTTGAACCAGGAAAGAGCAGTACCACGGACACCTACAATCAGGGACAAAAGTAGTTGACACACTTGTTTAAAACGGGTGCTTTGAACAAACATTTAATTCATTTATTATTTCATTCCTTTTAAACGCCGTAAATCCCCCGACCCCCCGAATCAATGTTGTCTGAAGTTAAAAAAAGACTCGAGGGTCCAAAATTCAACATTGATTTTGGGGGGAAGGGGTTGGGATAAACGGGGGAAGGGGATAAGTATGTTCACTATGCAAAAAGGGGCCATTTTACGGAAGTGTGTCAACACTTTTGTCCCTCATTGTCTGAATGCGAAATTGTGCTACTGCACACAAGTTGAGCCGCGTATAACACTGATTTTAACTGAAATTAAAGGAATCAATGACATAATTATGTTATTGGTGGTGGGGGTGACATAGACTTATTCACGACCGAATTATAGGGCCAATTCGAATTACGCGATGACGTAATAAAAGGGCTGCGATATCCAGAATTAACGTCGATATGGTTTACAAGCTAAAAACTGACGCTGAAACTCGCGCCTATATACAACTTTTGATGAATTTCAAGGGGGTGCGTACTGAAAATATTTTTAATAAAGTGGATATTTCTCGTTCTTCACTTTATCCTATTGTTAAGGCCCAAACAATCACGGATAGGGTAAGGATTGACACGTAGTGGGGATAGTCACTGGCCGGCCACGGAAATATGGAGCGTTAGTGAGGAGCGGCCGTCACTGCGTTCAATATCGAAACTACGGAAAAGTGAAGGTAAATTCATGGCCAATTCAATAAAAAACTAAGGACAGCGTAGCAAACATTGCAAGTGTACACGAAAACAATTACTTTCAATCCCACCTCGTGACACCATGAGTGACATGATAACGCAACGCAAATAGCGTGACATGAGCGCATATGTCTGTGTATTTGGACTGTATTTCTCAAGCGAAACCCTGTGTTTTTGTCTATTGTCGGCAGAGAAAATGAAAAGAGAGCTTTGAAACGTGAACTGGTATTTGACTCTCAAAGAAAACGACAGCTCAAACTGAGGAAAACACTGCTTCCTTCGTGTTACAACGGTTAACCACGTTTCGGAAAACGAAAAGTAAAATGAGTCTGTTATGACCTCTTAATGTCCATATGTATTCTCGTGGTTAACCGTTGAAACTCCTTATTTGCACCACATCGCTGGAATTTTTCTTGCCAAGAATACGTATTGCGAAGTACTTTCTACATAGCGGAATCTTCTTTTGCCTTTCGTGAGGAATTAGCGCATAAAAAAGGAAAATTTTCCAGCGCACGGCCGTCATTGATCACATGTTATCCCGCTTTCCTTGTCATCAAGTGAACTTCTGGGCAAAAGTAATTGCTGTTTTGGCGATGACGCAAACTGGTGTGTCTATCTTGAAAACAATTTCTTTGGTATTCTGTGATTTACGAGCTGGGAAATGAAATAGTTGTCCATCCAACATCAATAAAAAAATTATGCCACTGAATAAATGGCAGGCGGTCATCTAAAATCATTACAAAAGTACATTCCAAAACCTGGTCTAACCTGTTCGACGCCTACCTACGCTAAAGGTTTGGATCACTTAGGTTTGAAAAGGTCTCCAAAAAAAACACACATCTATATATAGGACATAGCACAAACGGCTGGCCCATCATTTATGAGGTTCATAACCTGTATATTGTTCACGTCCTTTCACTAATGGCACAAGTCAATGTCAAAAATAATGCATGTCCCCTCAGTTACTCTGCAGTACTTCATTCGCTTAAGTTAATCATTTACCAGAACAATTTCCATTGCACCTTAGTGTTTCCATCCTTTTTCCACTATTGATAATACTTGTGAAAACATTACATCCGCTGCAACGGCATTGATCATAACACAAATGATTTCCTCTCGACCCCACAGGGTATCAGGAACGCGCGCGGAAGTACAAGATTAAGTGATGACATACGCTTCGTACATTTTACTCTACGTATACTACAAATCAGGACGAAACTTTACAAATTGTTGTTTCTAAAAAAAACAATTTGGCCCATAGAGTAACGTCATCGCACAAAAATTCAGCAGCGTCAAAAATCTAGCCGGAAAACACAGATACATATTTCAGACAATCAGGGACAAAAGTAGTTGACACACTTGTTTAAAACGGGTGCTTTTAGCAAACATTTAATTCATCTATTATTTCATTCTTTTTAAACGCCGTAAATCCCCTCACCCCCCGAATCAATGTTGTCTGAAGTAAAAAAAAGACTTGAGGGTCCAAAATTCAACATTGATTTTGGGGGGAAGGGGTTGGGATAAACGGGGGAAGGGGATAAGTATGTTCACTATGCAAAAAGGGGCCATTTTACGGAAGTGTGTCAACACTTTTGTCCCTCATTGTAGTTTTATTGAAGCGATTGTAGTAAAATCCCATGGTCAACGGTGTCGAAGGCGGCACTTAAATCCAGCAGTAGTAAGAGTGATACATGGCCCTCGCCCATATTCACGAGTAGATCATTCCTTACCTTTAACAATGCAGTCTCCGGACTGTGATGGGAGCGATAAGCAGATTGTAATTGAGGGAAGAGATTTTTTGTAATTCTGTGACACTGAATCTGAGAGGCCACCACACGCTATGTTAATTTAAACACAAACAGCGAGTTGCTCATTAGACGAAAATTCTTGAACAGTATATAGAAGCCGGGCTTTTTAAATGATGTGTATACCACAGCAGTTTTCCAGGTTTCAGCAAAATATCCAGTCTCCAAGGAGAGGGTGATGATATTAGTAATGACAGCAAGGAGTGAGTCTAAACATGCAGATAATAAGGAGACAGGTATTGGGTCCAAGATGCAAGATTTGTTCTTTCCAGATGGAATCATATGACGACCTGTCTCAGTCGTTTGGCATTGGAAGTGGGAAAGTACAATATCACCAGATTCAGATTCCAGGTTGGGCTCGGGCGTTGACAGCAAGGATTTCGTCCAGCTATGACATGATACTGGTAATCTTGGCAGTAAAAAACTGACCCATATTGTTTGCAAGCAGTGAAGAGATCGATCTTTCTTCATATTCAGTAAACTCTTACTTGTCGCGAACAGCCTCCTCTGGTCTGTGCTGTTATCTTCGATAAACTGATTATAGTAAACACGGCGTGCCTCATTCATCAAATTCACCACACGATTTCTTTCCTTCTTAAAAGCAGCAAGATCAACAGGTAATCTTGTAGCTCTCCACGTCTTTTCAGTATTTCGTCTCAAGCGCTTGGCATCTCTAATATCTTCATTGAACCAAGCAGCAAGAGGCCTGACATTAATGTCACGAGTTAAGACAAGTGCGTACATATGCAGTTGAGACCGTAACGACTAATTATAACAGCTGACTAGAGAGTCTAAGTGGTTAGGTGATCACGATAAAGCTGAGAAGAAGGAATGGCCTCAGAAAATTGGTTGGGGTCAATTGATTTCATTTTCCTGAACTGCACATGCGTGACATTAGCTTGAGGTCTATCAAATCTTGACAGAAGACTGGAAAATGGTCGGAGAATAACTCACCAATAGAAGGGCAAGCAGCAATGATGTTATCAGATGTACGAGTGATAATCAAGTCAAGTGTATGACCAAGTTCATGCGTAGTAGACAAACATGCTGCGTGAGACCCATCGACTCCGGTATATCCGACAGGTAGGTCCATACGGATGTTAAAATCGCCCAGAATTATCAAGGGCTCACTTGACATGACCAGAAACTCGAGGTAATCGGTAAAGGGCTCAATGAAAAATGTGGATGTGGTCACAGGATGTGTAGCAGAATGTGGAGGCCTGTAAACTATAACGAGTAGTAAACGGGAAGTAGTTACTAAGAAACTTTTAGCTTATTCCGTTTATAGGTTTACTAGGAAACTAATTCCGACCATGTTTATATAGCAACAGCTCTTTACTTTTATGATTGTTTGTATCCCTCAGTGCCCAGAGAAGCTCTTACAGTTTTACTCTCCTACAGGAGTTCCTATCAGTAAAGATGATACTGCAAAAATTGTCTGGATAGTGTTGGGAGTTTCTGTCGCTCTTTCTGCTTTGGTGGTGGGGATAATTGTCTACCGTAAGAGAGCAAAGAGGAATGAACGGTATTTGATAAAATGATATTGTCTATATGAATGTTGTGTATTATGATAATGATATGCATGTCTTTAAGTGTCTGTCTCTCTCAGTCAAGTCGTGCTGGTGAGTGACCATGCTTACAAGACCAAGGCGATGTAACATTTATCACCTTGTGAGCATTACCACAAGCCCATGAT
Organism: Porites evermanni; assembly: GCA_942486025.1. Taxonomy (NCBI): domain Eukaryota; kingdom Metazoa; phylum Cnidaria; class Anthozoa; order Scleractinia; family Poritidae; genus Porites; species Porites evermanni. Next base: position 9,078 of record CALNXI010004125.1, read on the forward strand.
TAATGACGACGAATTTCATTAACATTTCATTTGCACTATTTTCCTTAGATCCAGTGAGTCTGACATTGCTGAGTTTATGTTGCTGGAAGTCCCACACGAGCGGGTTACTATCATGGAGGAACTGGGACGAGGCGCTTTTGGAAGAGTTTATAAGAGCGTGATGAGGGGGTTACCTGAAAAGAATACATCCTCCAAACCCAAGGATCACAGTTTGGATTCGAATAAGGGACGTATTGTTGCTACAAAAGTTCTTCCAGGTGCGTGAGTTCAGAATATGGCAAAAAGATAACTTACTCTTTCAGCAAACGCTTTTCACGGGAGTAATTGTTATTAATATAACAGGAAAGAGAGCCTCTCTTGTAACAGGTTTGAATATTTAATCCAATAGATAGCAAACATTATATCGTGGAAAGCAGCATCTCAATGCCCCAGTCGGTAACATTGAGATGTACAGTAAAAACCCACGTATAAGAACCTAGGTTTTTCCAAGTTAGCCTAAACAGGTTCTTATATAAATGGTATTTAGTGTAAAATTAGGCTAACTAGGTTCTTAATTAGGTTCTTAACTTTTGTTCAAGAAATAAAGCTGAATTTTTAAATGATCTGCTGTTTAATGTCCAAAAACAGAATTCTTGGAGGCTTCGTTAAGCAAAATACTATACTATTTTAATCTGATTCTGTTACAATCAAACCCATGGTAAAGTTTTATGAAACCATGCTATAGTGTTTAGAGTATTATTGCATACAGACTGTGTTATATATATATTTATTAAAAACTGAATCATGCATTGGATAATGCAATTCTAGCATTTTGATTGGCTTAGCCGTTATGGTATATGAGCTATTATACCATGCTCTCCATATATGGTTGGTGTACGCGTCAGTTTAAAATTGGAAGCTAGCTGAGATTTTTTTTTTTGCGAAGGATAGAACGGCGCCCGAAGCAAATCGTTTTAATTCATTTCTTAGAATACTAGAAATGCAGTTTCATCGAAAGAAAAAAGACAAAAACAAACAAAAAAGCCACAATAGCTTGTTTGAAAGTTTGTCGAAAAACACATGAAAACAGATGGAACTCAAGTACCTTGACCAGCTACGAAAGAAGACAAGTGTTGTTTCTTGTCGCGAAGCCATTCGCCGATCGAGTCACTCGCCGATAGATAACTGTGGCTTGTTTATCCGACATCAAGAATATAGATCACAAGTAACCAGCTACAAATACAGGCTATGCAGCCATTTACTAGAGCCATCGAGGCGGCAGTATAGCTTCTTTTCTCGTTCAGCAAAACCAGCTTGTGGCTTCAAACAACTTCATAACAAGCGACCGAGGTAATAGTTTTTCTCCGTTGTTCTGCACCAAAAATCCAAATTCACAGTAATTTCGACGACTGTCACTTAAAAATTCCTTTCCTTTACATTATCTGCCAGGTTTTTATAGCTGTCCTGCTGTGTAAAATCCTAGAATCCCCAAGATTTTTTAAAAAACTAATGTTCATCAATGTTTTGATTTTTCATTCATGCAGTCCAGGCGAGTCCGTTCGCGCGTTGACAGTTTTGATAGACGTGTGACATGTGAATAACGGAAGTCCCTTGTCTTTTCCGGTTTGTTCTAGCGAGATTTTTTGGGCGTTTTTAATAAAACAATTATTCCACGAGGGCGCGTTGGATATGAGATGATAGATAGCCAACGAGGCGCGTAGCGCCGAGTTGGCTATAATCATCTCATATCCAACGCGCCCTCGTGGAATAATTGTTAAATATATATACATTTTTTTTTTTTGAAAATAAGAACCTGTTTTAGGATTTTAGCCTAAAATGGTTCTTATGTGAAGGGTGCTTAAAAATGAAATTTTAGCCTAACAGGTTCTTAAATGTTAGGTTCTTATACACGGGTTTTTACTGCACCTCACGGGGCCCATTTTAGATCTAAAATTTTGTTTTCTACTTATATTAATGACCTCACTGAATGTTTGCAATTTACCACACGATTTGCAATGAATAGATTAATGTAGACATAAAAACCTTCAGTGAGACCAGAACATTGATAAGGTTTCTTCCAAGGTTGGTCGTGTTAAGATATAAGTGGTATTAGACAGGCTCGAGATTATGTCACATTATTTGAAAGTACTAAGAAGTATATAGCGCTTAAATCGATGCCCGTGTTCAAGCGAAAACCGAGCGGGCACCTTTTAACAAAACCACACATATATAAAAAATGCAAAACAGAATAGGCTGCATGATCTCTTCTCAGGGCTGTGACATGATAACAGATTATTTCTTTAAACCAATTCAAAATGTTAGTGCATGCCTTCGTAACGTGTAGATTGGTCGTTCTGTTATCTGATCTTTCGAAATACACTCTTTTTTTTCTATAAGAATATATTTTATAAGAATATCGAGGCCGAAATTTGCGAAATGTTAAGAATACTTTACGAATAAACTCCAGGCTGAGATTTTGAAAAGGATATAATTTCGTGTGGTGAAAATCTGTAAATACAATACAAATATACGTTTTCAATTTATTCCTTTCTTTAAACGGCAAAACTAGCTAACTATATTTAACAAAACTATAATTGATACCTTAATATATTCTAAAACGGAAATGTCATAAGCTATTATTAAGAATAATACAAGCCTAAAATCGACGGAAAAATAAGAATATTCAGCCTGGCCCGGGAAAACAATATTCTTATATAAAAAAAAAGAGTGTACGTTATTCACATGTTTCAGTCACTTGAGAACTTGGTGTGGTTTTAAATATGACCAAATTATTGCTTTACTTAGAGAACTATATTGGCTTTCCCTGGAGCATGAGTAGCGGAATTTTAAATTATTTATGTCCGAGCTATAACCATCATTTGTTTCAAACTTACAAGCCTGGTAGGAGTTCACGATCATCAACCACGAACATGTTAATTAGTGACACCCAGATCAAGGCTAAAATTTTATCGGGCGATCATGCTTTTTCGTTTGTGCCCCTAAACTTTGCAATAATTCTCCAGAGCACATAGAGTGTAAAATGGAGTTTGAATATTCGTTCTTCTAAAAGCAATCTTAAAGCTTTAAAAACCTCTTAGCGTTATTTTTATTTCGTAGTTTTGTTTAACAATTTTTCTTTTTGGTAATGTTACGAGTTTAATGCTGCTTTCTAGTGGTTTAAGTTTAAAACATTTATTTGATGACGATGACGGTGAGCCGTAAATCCTTTATGAAAGCCAACTACAAAAGCATACTGGGATGTCCCTGTCTATGCAGAGTCAATGAACGTGAGCCAGTTGGATAGATGCGTTGCGATTACAAATGTACACTCAAGGAAAGTCATATTACTGGAAATAAAGTACCCGTGGGTCGAGAATTGGGAAGCAATTAAGGAACACAAAACTTGACGTCTAGAATTAGAGAGACAAGTTTCCGGACGAAAAGATCTTCCAGTATTACATCATGTCATATGTTGTGCTTGGTGATCGCTATATGAAGAGAACTGACGGTTTTTTCTTTGTGACTTTCTTTTATGGACGACACTTAACTTACGGAACCATTTTTTCCTCAAGCAGAAATTAGGACCTGAGCTATTGACTGTGTTATATTTTCATAGGTTAAATTTACTTTCATTTTAATTAGTTCTCTTTTTTCTTTGCATCTGGTTTTAGTTGTTTAGCACTAACTGATATCGTGTAGCGTTTACGTAGGTCACTGTTACCTGGATTTTCTTTAAATGTCTTTTTTTTTAGAAAATTCCACGGAGGAAGACAAACGGCAGTTAGTTCGGGAAATTGAGCTGATGAAGGAAGTTGGAACACACCGTAATATTGTGAGCATGCTCGGGTACTGGATCCAATCATCTCCCATTATGTTAATCATGGAATATGTTCCGAACGGAGATCTTCTTCAGTGGCTCAGAAACAAAAGGCAACAGGTATAATTACTTTATCGGCTGTATCAATAAAAATTTGCTGCCCTCTTTTTTGCCTTTTGTTTAAAAAATATTTTCTATCCATTCGTAATAGGGCTGCGCAAAGGTATTATTTATAGAACTCAACTCAGACAAACAAATTCCTCAATTTTGTTTGTCTTTTTGTCATTAAAATGTCAAGTTTGTCTGACTTTTGTCGTGAAAATAACAAAAATGGCAGATTTCAGAGAAATATAGCAAATTAGTCACTCTGAAGTCATTAGTATTCTGTGCTGCACTTTCTAATGAACATCGTCCTGGGCGTGTATGTTCTTTTTCTTACATTGTGTGGTCTCTTAAGGCAGAAGGAAAATCCTCTACCTCATCACACGTCTAAAAACCATCGTCTTCAGTAAAAATAGTAAGATGCTAAACAACTACATGCTATTCATGCATTCGGAAAACAAAGATCTGTAAATACACAAAAATTTGTATTCAACGCTGAGTTAATAAAGCCTAGCTTGCCCCGGTAGGATCAGTTAAGGTTTTGCGGGAAACTGCCCACCTATCCTTTCCCTAAGCCACATTTTGCCCTAAGTGAGAAGGTGATGTTAATGTTGTCTTAGGGGAGGGGTAGGTGGTCAGAAAAGACCACATACATTTTCTGTTTCCACTGATTCTAAGGTCTTGTTTTTCCCTTGAACTGGGCTTCATTTTCCATGTTTGGGTCTTTAATAGGATATTGGCTTTCGCTTGTCTCAACTATTCGAAAGTTTTGAGAGTACCCCCTCCCCCCAGGTGGGCGTTAACCTTTTCTGGTCAGCATGAATCACGGGATTACTAATGGTGGAGCTACGCTATTGTTTGAACATGGTAACAAGAAACGAATAGTTTACTTCAACGAACGCTTTTCATTCTGGTAATTTACTTATTTTTTCTCTCATTTTCTCATGTATTCACCATAGTTGAGCTCCGCCATTTGATAAACCGTCCTTGATTCCAGCTAACAAAGGGCTTCCACTCAAAATCCCCGTCAGCTTTTCCATCCACGGTCTTTCAATGGTGGCAAGATGAGTTATTCAAATTAACCCATAACACCAGTGAGAGTCTTGCTTTTCAACCTCCGACCGACGTAGTAGAAAAGTTTCTTTTTAAAAAACCCTTCAAAATATTTTGGTGGAGATAATGATTGTGCATCCCGGAAGCCCTGTACGAGATATGACGTCACAAGTGGCATTAGGTCAAGCCAAATATTCAAAAGCACACGTCGCGTTTTTGGGACTGTCTATCTTAAAATGTCACAGAAAATTGTAACAAAGCAGAAGAAAAGCTTTGTTTCTATTGCAGTTTAACCCATTTGAATTTTCCGTGGACGATTTAAATAAAGTTGGCCTATAAGGTATTCCCGGCTAGATTTTCAGTTTAACGTCGGATAAGTAATCTTTGAATTCACATGGTTCCTTTTAAATGCTGGGTAAAGATATTTCGGCTAACCAGCTGATATTGTTGAAATTGTTTCTGCTGACAAAACCGTGTCGTGATCAGACGGAATTCATTTCAATATTTTTTTGCAGCTTACAATGAACAAGAGTCGTCAAAGTGATGTCGTTGAAAGGCTTAAGCCTCCTGTTCCTGAGAGGCCGAAACTGGTGTCCAGAAACCTGCAAACAAAAGATGTCCTGGATGAAAACCTGAAAGAGGAGAACAGGGAAAGAAATAATGAAGAAAGTGGAAAAGACGGTGGTTATCATTCCAGTGCGACGAAGGAAATTAAAATGGACCTGGACGACGTTGAAAGAGGAATTCTAATCAACGATGCTCCTCGATCTGAGATGGAACCTCTCCTGGGTTACGAAGATGACAAGGAGGAAGAAGAAAGTGACGATGTCAACACGTCATTTCAACAAAATGAACGGCGAAAGGGGTCGGTTACGTCGGTGATGGTGTTACCTTCCATCAGTATTGCCCATTTCTCCAAAGAAAAAGGGCTCACTCCCGCTGAGCCTTTGAGAAACGTCGAAGAAAAGATCACCATCGAGAAAGAAGAAGGCAGCTGTGAAGGCAAGGAAGATGATGAAGAAGACATTTCTGGGAAAGAAGTTCTTTGTTATGCGTGGCAGATTGCTAAAGAGATGGTAAGAACTTTTTCGACGGAAGAATGTCTTTAGCAATTTAGTCATCGTTTGCAAATCACAAAAATCTGCCTCTTCCCCGTATTTAAAATACTTTACTACTAGTTTTTTTCTGTGTCTGCAAGTATTATGCTATCCGGACATGAGACGGCAGATTTTTGAAGCATTCAAATTGCTGCGTTAATTATAACAGACCATTATAGGGCTAACTACTATCTTGCTGAATTTTTCGTGAAACATAGCACACATAAAATTGAGCCATTTGATTTAAAAAAGGTCAAAAACGAGTTTTTTTATAGCCTGAGAAGCCTAAAAATCAAATGGAGCCGTCGTGAAGGTACCTATTGAAAAATCAGGTCTGTTCGTATTTTCGAAAAGGTGTGCAATGAATACAGCCATACGACCTGAATAAGGCTAAGCTATCAGTTATTTAATTTGAATCGTACAAGCCTGACATTCAGGAACGTTGCCAGCTTTTTGGCTAGTTGTAGGCCTGGCTGACTTTCATTTCCATATATCCTGAAAATTGTACGCATGACCAGTACGCACTGACCTCACCGACACTTTGAGCTCGTGTTTTTTCAGTTGACTCCAACAACGCATAATTTATTATTACAAGCGGTAGAGTGATCAAACCAAAAATTTGAAGGCCCAGGCCTACAGGGCTATGGGCTGGCTAAGCCCATGAGAAAAGAAGGGAAGTAGAGGAAAGAAAAAGCAATGGTTAAATTTGTTTTCGTGACTGGAAGACTGAGCAGCAAGGACTTTCTAGATAAATATACTCCAGTACTCGGAATCTTGGAAAGCACAATAAACGGTCTACCAGTGGAACTGATGATTGAAGGCAAGGGATTGCTTTTGTAAACGGCCACCATGATGGTATTTGCTAACTATTGTAAGCTCAATTGATATATCTGGTGGCTCAGCTGTATATTTGACTTTTGGGTTTCGCAGATAACTCCCTTCTGGTGATCCGCATAACTCTGCCTCATCCAATAATCGCTGTTTATTGATTGGTATGAATGAACCTTTTTTAACGAAAAAATCTAATCTCTAAAAGAATAATGTTCACTGAGGTATGCCGTTTTGGGTGACTTCGAAATAGAAATCAGCAGTATAGTAAGAACCAATAGGTTTTTTTCTCTTTTTCGTGCGTGGCAGGCTAAGGAGGGCTTTATTCCACTCACCTTAAGTCTCCCTGAAAAACAGCAACAGGTGTCAACGGGCTTTCTTCCGCGGTTGAAAACTTAACTGAAAACCTTACTTTTTCAGCCAATATTCATCCCTTCGAGTTATCGAGAGTAAAATTGTATGAAAGTGATCTGAAGGAAAACAAAAATTACTTCGAGTTAGCGGGAGTTTCGAGTTATCGAGGGTTCGAGTTACCGACGGTAAAGGAAATCCAGGGGAAATCGATTCTGGTTCGAGTTAGCGAGGGTTCGAGCTGGAGTCGACTGTAGTTCACTTAGCTTGTTCAACTTTGACGGCTTTTTGCGCTGAAAAGTATACGTCGCGGGGATTTCTTGGTCAATTCCTTAATTTGTTTCTTGTTTTCCAACAGCTGTGACGGAAATCCTCCCTCCATTCTTCATGAATAGACCGACGATCACTTCCTCCCGCTTTCCAGACCTTTTGCCAGGCACAGCGTGCAGTCGCTTGTTCAAGGCTCTCGATAGTAGGGTGGCACCGGCAAAAATAAGGCAAAAAAGCGTAAGGTACCGGCAAAAAAGTGTAAGGCACTGGCAAAAATATAAAAGCGTGATCTAGGAAAAAGGGGCGATGGCGGGCTATCTTTGAGCCTGCAACAGACGTTTCATTGTACTTGGTTGCTTTTCCGCCAAATCGTTAAATCGGGAGTTCGTTTACAACGATATCCCGATTAAACTGCTATCCCCCTGCCATATCGTAAAATCGAGCTTCCATTTTAATTTCATATTGGAAATGTTTTGTTGATCTAAAGGTATCTGGTAACTAAAAATTGTTTGAGAAAAAATTTCATTATTTCTGTGCCAGGAATACTTGGCCAGCAAAGGATTTATTCATCGTGACCTGGCAGCCCGTAATATCCTAGTTGGTGAGGACAAGGCGGTGAAGATTGCTGATTTTGGTTTGTTACGCCACGCAAATGAGAGTGAAATATACGAAGTTACGAGCGTACACAAGCTACCAATGAAATGGATGGCACCTGAGGCGTTGGAAAGTGGCATGTTTACTTTCAAGACTGACGTGTAAGTATATGTTAACGAGGTCGCAGTTAGACCAAGCTTAGGCTTCCTGTAATGCAGTGTGAAGTTGAGGTTTTAGATAACATAGACCTTGCAGTGTTCTGTTTAGAACTGTCTGAAAAAAAGAGCACAATTTTGATCATGACACTGTCTACAGTAGCGGTTATCACTCTATCTAAAGAAATACTCAAGCGTTTGGAAAACATTAGCCTGTTCCAGGCGTGAAACTTGAAAATAAGATATATAAACAGAATCTTTGAGCCACTGAAGTTAATCTGAGACCATCTTGGATCCTAGATTCCAAGCTCCACACCCCACATTCCAGATACTAGATTCCGGATTCCAACTCAGAGTATTCCAGATTTCAAAAGGCCCAGATTCCAGAATTTCATAGTTAGCAGGATTCCAGATTTTAAAGTCCATCACTCCACTCAAAAATTTCCTGGATTACCATCCATGAGGCGAGATAAAAAAAAATTGATATTTCTATGAATTTAATTCTTGCTATTTCTTTATCTACTTCCTTTTAATGCAGATGGTCTTTTGGAGTTGTTTTGTGGGAACTAGCCACCATGGGTAAGCTAGTTTTATAAATCTTTGTATACTGATGCTGGTAGAATAATACTCCAGTACAGTCATTTCCTATACCCGAGGGAATTGAGAGGAATCCCCAATGACAGTAGTTAGGGAAAAGCTGACTGTTCAGTTTTAGGATAGCAGTCACGGGAGAATCGAACTGCTTTATAAAAGAAGCCATTCTTGAATAATGTCATGATTGCTAAACAACTAGAAAAAATAATAGGCTCATTTCCGCAGCTCCCTCGGCCGTCTTTACCGGGGAGGAGCGCAGGCTCATAATAATCCAGCCTATAAGTCATACCCTTAACCACAACTTGACCTGATATCACGTGTCACTTGGCGAAATGAATACTCAGTAATGCTAAACTTGTACATTACGTTATTTTAAACCCTCCTGGAGGTTGGTAGATTGATAATACATGATGGTCATTGAACTGAGTGGAGAGCAATTTGGTCCGAAATCATACGCGTGATTTCGCGCGCGAGTTCGATTTGAGATCAGAAGTATGATTTCAGACTAAAATTGCACGACACAAAGTGAAATTATCACTTTATTACAGCCATTTTGAAACCGCAAAATTCAATCCGTACCAGCAGTGATTGGCCGTGGCACCAGACAAGTTAGCTCGTTATCTCCCATACTCGTTAACATATATTCTGAAGCCATGCTAAGAGATGCTTTAAGTGGTGTGAATGAAGGTATTCGAGTGGGAGGTCATCTAATTAAGACAGTTCGCTTTGCGGATGATCAAGCAACCTTAGCCAGTTCAGTTAAAGGTCTGCAACTTATGATGGGTAAAATGCAGGAAAACTCCGGGGAATATGATATGAAGATCAATGTTAAGACGACTAAGGTGAAGAAAATCAGTAAGAGGCCTGGTGAGGAATTCACGATCTTTCTTGAGGGTAAACAGTTAAGTCAAGAATCGTCTCTCTTTAACTACCTTGGGAGCCTCATTACACAGGATGGATCCCGTGAAAAATAAATTAGATCGAGAATAGCCCGAAAACGCGTTTACTAAGAAAAAAGAACTGCTGACAAAAGCCTTCAGCGCGCTAGCCTTTGCCTGAAGAAGATAATTATAAAGACGGTCATCTGGGGTACTTTTCTGAATGGAGCCGAATGATAGACCTTAAAGAAAGAGGATCTGCGAAGGCTGGAGAGCTGTGGGATGTGGCTTTGGAGAAAAGGTTTTAAACATAACTTGATCTGTACCCTGCGAGCAGAGGCTACATTTTCGCGGTATGAGCTGGCGTGCGAAAAGTAACCTCTGCCGACAACCGTTCAGTTTTCTATCGTGCATGCGCAAAATTCGTCACGCGATTCGCAAGCAACTGGTTCGTCATATCTGCGTGAGTTTCGCGGGAATCAAACTTGCGAAAACTACCTGCGAACTACTCTCCTGGAGCTTTTGTTTTGTTTTTCTGCTTCGCCCCTTCTGGTTTTAAGTATTTTAGCCGCAAAATTTCCACGGATCGTCTTTTTTAGGAAAGTATTTTTATGCTATCAACATTTTTCCGGCTTTAAAATGAAATTCGCAGACAACGCTACGCAGAAGTGATGCTTGAAATAAATTGGATGCTGTAGTCTCACGATTGTGTTTTAAACTAATGTTATGAATGAACATAGACGAAACAGTAGTCAGAAAATTTATTTATCGAAAAATTTTATGCGAAAACCCATAATTTTATCCTTAAAAGCAATTCGCGTAATACTAACTGGATCGTGGATCATTTCACGCGAGTAAAAGCTGCCGAAGACATCAAATGTCAAGGCCAAAATCCGTCTCAAGTCGTATAAAACATCTATGAAACAACTATAAATACTTAAATTTCCATTTAAAAACGGAACTTCCTTGACCATTAATGTGCAAGTTGTACCTGAAAATTCTTTTAAAACTTTGCCGCTTTGGTTTCTTTTCAGAACAGGACAAGCGTTCCTTCGTGAAGAAGCCAACCAGGTTGAAGTCCTTGAGGGCGAATCAGTGTTCAGTTAAAAGCTTTTTTTCTGCTTTTTCCACTAAAAGAAAACTGATCGATGATTTTTTTGAACATTCCGGTTCCCATCTGTGTCGTAAAACAGTGCATTTAACCTTGCATTGAGAGGCGGCACAAAAATAACCGCAGTATCCATTTTCTTTTCCTGGCAAACAAAAACTACCATATGATAAATTAACGATCTTTACACGGTCCCGTAAGAAGCACCGGCAGCAGCTTGTTTCGGTATTCCGACAGCTTTAAAATACAGAGCTTATTCAAGTTGTTGACGACGCTCTTTTAAATACATAAACAGGGATTTTTCCTGTTGCTACGTTTGAGCTGTGTTGATCCGCGTTCGTATGCGAGAATTTGGCGCGAAGGGATGCATGAAGGCGCAATAATAGTCAGTGTTCATTCGCTGACGCAAGACTCACGCAATCCGCAATGCTCTAAACCGGTCAAGAACAAGAAAAAAGCCGGTTTTGTTAATTTATTCGTCCAGATTTCTGGACGGATTTGAACGGTTGTCGGCAGAGGCTACTTTTCGCACGCCAGCTCATACCGTGAAAATGTAGCCTCTGCTCTCAGGGTACTTGATCTGACAAAGTCTGTAACGAAGAAGTATTGAGGCGTGTAGGTGAGGAGAGGGCCATCACAGCTTTTATCAACAGAAGACAGAGAGTCTGGCTTGGTCAAACCCTACGACATGGTGATCATGTCCCATTAGTTATTTAGGGAAGAATACCAGGAAAGAGACCACCTGGAAGACCTCGAGCGGGAATGCTGGATAGAGTGAAGGATGGCAGCTCTTACGTAGCGGTCAAGAGGCGTGCCTTAGATCGAGAACCACGAGGAAGGACTTGCCTGTGGGCAGATCAAATAGCCTGTTGAAAAACGGAAACAAAAGGGCTTTTACATCTCATTTTGTATTCGAAACAGAAATGATGCGATATAAAGCAAGGTGCGACGGTGCGACGTGGTTTAGAACATAAATAACGCGATTTAGAACAGATATGATTGTGTGATTCGCAAATAAATCACACTGCTGAGAGCCAATCAGATTGTTGGGATCACCAGCGATTTCAAAATGAAAAATAAGAAAAGCCCAAAAATCTTTGATAAGACAGTATTGATCTTTATTTTGTTACTTTAGGGGGTAGACCATACCCTGGGATAAGCCCTATGAGGCTATGCAGTTTACTAAAATCTGGATATCGGATGGAGAAACCCAACACGTGCAGCGATGAAATGTAAGTCAGAATAGAAATAATAAAAGACCACCGAATAGAGGGCACGATGAAGGAATACTTACAAAGTCCTTCAAACAGTTTTTTTTTTCTAAAATTGTCAGCCTTTTCGAGGAGTGGAAACTTAAGCTCGCCTCTTTCCTTTACGTTGCCCCCATTCTAAAAAGAGCCTATGGAACATAAGTGTATTCAATATTCAAAGTAAATGGACACATATCTTTGTGTAGTGGTATTTTTAACTATGTTTTCCTTTTTCAACAGATACAAATTGACGATGGACTGCTGGAAGGAGGATGCAAATGAACGACCCTCATTCGCTCAACTAATACCGATACTGGAAGAGATGATGACAGAAGATACCCCTTACTATTATTTCAGACTACTGGATCAGAACCAGCCATGTTACCGTGAGGCATCCGCTACCAACACCAGTAAAACTAGCACTCTTGATACGAAGCTGTAATTTCTGTAGGGGCTCTATGGTTTAATTTTTTTTTCTTTAGATTATTATAGGGGTCTCGGGAGGATTCCAATATAAAGGAAATGCTTGACGGATAAGTAATTTAATAATTGCAGTTGCACCGTCTGCAACACCAAGAAACTATACCCATAAACTGAACACCGTTGTTTTCATCTTCACTGTTTGCCAGTATTCATAACCAGTCTCCTCAGTTACGATCACAAACGGCAGCCAAAGTAGAACACTCTCTAACTCATTATGACAACGTCTTTTCGTAGTAGATATTTCTTTACCCACAACCCTAAAGCTACAGGCAAACGGACGCAACAACTTCCAACAATGTTAAACAATGTTGCGAGTTATTGGCCAACACGGTTACGTCCGTTTGCAGGGGGTTAAGTGATACATTTATGGTTAAAAATATTGGCTTTTTGTCTTGCACAGTCAAAGTGAGACCACAAACTGTAATGTCTACGTCTAAGAGAGACGAGCAACCGCGTCATTTTCACATTGGAGTTCCCTTGCCCACCAAGGAACAGGACAGAGATGACGAGCGCAAATGTTTAATGGGTTGTTACAATAAGATACCTAATAATTTTTTAATTTCATTTGAAAGACATCGAGAAAATACTGAATAGCACTGGTAATATAACAATTGTAGGGACTAAAATCGGTTCATCCTCTACAAATGACTATTAAGTTGTTAGTAGTTCGGATTGCTTCTTTTGCTTTTTTAGTCTGTCCACACTATACTGGAAATAAATTTTCGTGTCGACATGAAAATGTATCCGGCAGTACGAACGACAACCGTATAGAACTGGAACAAGTCGTCCACACGTATCGAACATCGCACCAGAGCGGTCGGTTGGCCGAGAGGCCAGTTTTGTGAACTAAATCCCAGTGCTCTCTCCTAAAAATAAACTTTCATATCAGGTGGGTCCCAGCCTATGCTCGCTCCTACTCCTTTCACTTGAAAACATGTTCACACTGCGACGAAAAGTGGCAGAAACCTATCCCGGTGATATGTGACGATCCACTTTTCAAGATCGGCGGTGGCGTAACGCAGTTTCGCTCCTTAACAGAAATAGCCGGAAAATCACTGTTCTTTTATGTGAACTGACAAAAGCAAAATCCGGTATCATTTTCGTGTGGGTGCAAGGACTTTCTGGTATAGTGTGACTGATCATAGCCTTCAGAGTTCCTCAGACGCCAGATATTAACCTACCACATAATTCCGTGGCTACAATTCAATGTTACGAACGTTTCAATTGGCTAGGTTAGATTACAACATTGCCACTCGCTATCAAACATGTCATGTCATGTTAGAGAAACGAACTATTGACTCAAAAAGGTGTGATCAGGGGTAAGGTGATAAAAGGCACTTGGGTTCACCATAACAATATTGCGGCAGTAGAAGAAAAAAAGCCAAAGTATTGTAGAGACTTTTGCTGGTGTTGAATAATAATTATTATAGTGTTCATAGTTTAGATTTTTGTGTTCTTTCAAAAAGTGTTATAAGCAGATCACTTGGGAAACCCACGTCTGGGTATGAAAAGTGAAGATTCGGATTATCAGGGCAGTTCGGAAAAAATAACTTTCCATTTCCGACCAATGCTGCCAATACAATAAGCAATGCAGGAACCTTTGTTACAATTTCTTCAGCTAAGGTCTGGTTTGGAAGTCAGTATATATAACACACTATTCTCTAAAGGCACACAATCAGGGTCAGAGACGGGAAAGAAGTTATCCACCTCGGCGTTCATCCGATACCCCTCCTCGATCTGCATAATCTATATAATTCTTTTACTTAATGGCTCATACGCCAGGAACTAAGTCAGCACCAGCAAGAACGTTTCAGTGATCAATTTATACAACTATACATTTATTCATTTAATACATATTGCGTATTCACATAATAATATTGCTTCATTTTATAATGATAATAATAAATTATTGAATGGCAGGAGTAAGATAAAATATTGTAGGGGCTTCGGTATGAATGGGGTCACTTTGATATATCGTGCTATTCTTCCAACTCATAGCCAGGCCAAGACAACCAGAAGAAACGAAAGTCATCACTCTTCTTCCTCGTGTTCTCAGGACATGACGTCAATGGATATATCGACAGTGGCCTATTTCATAAACAAATGTCCAGCTTTTGTCAGTTTCTATATATTTGATGTCATTCTTTAAAATAAATTAAAGGCTTTTAAACTTTATCTGAGTTTGTGGTCATTTCTGAGTGATACGCTGAGAATCTCGAGAAAAGCAATCTCCCTGTTCCCCACAGGACAGGCTATTCAGCCTAATGATTCAAATTAGAGGAAAAGGGAGACCATTATGTTGTATCTTTGTGTGCTAAAAGTTAATCCGAATTACACATGTGCTTGATCACATGCCTGACATGTCGCAAAAGGCAAAACAGGTAGTGCAAGATCTTTTTCTCGTACCAGCTAACTGATAAATAACCAATTGTCTAGTCTGTGTATACAGCAACCCCTTAGGATTTTTCCTCAGGAGGGCTATTTTGAATGGACCGGCACAAGTCAAAAACGAGGGTTGTAAAAGAGCCGGCTACTTGGGCTCTCTAAGAAAGGGCATGACAGATTTCGGAAAATATATTGGAAGTTGGTGCGACAATAAAAATGCTTGTGGAAGATGTGAAACGTCGAACGCTTGGCAAAATTCTTGAAAGAAGACAACCTCTCTGACCATGACTCCTAAAACAAGCAAAACGACCCGTTCTATTTATTCTTCCTTTTTATATCTGCCTTAGGATAACAATATTCTAATCTTAGTAATATTCTACTTCACCATAACCGTAAGTGGAACAACTTGACCACCATATTTTTGGCAAGACCGCAGCAGTCTTTATAGGGCAAATTACGTTTTTTAAGTAAACGACAGAACTATGCGCCTTAAAATACAAGCATTTACAGTAGTTCTGTAAAAGCAACCAAGGATTTGCCAAGAAGAATAAAGCTGCGACTGGATTTGGGAGTTCTCGTCAAGTATTTCCACAACATTTAACAAAGATATTTTTGTACTTGTATACCAATTACGAGCCATTCGTTGTAAACCAAGAAAGGTTCAATAACTTTGACGGTTCTCCACAAAGTATGTTTCTACCAGCACCCCCGAAAACCAAACGAATTCATACTCCAGTCATCCTTAAAAACGGACTTTCAATAGCATGGAGTGAGGAATGCGTGAGGTTCTCGAGGGGCCTTAGTTATGCCAACTGAGAATCTAACACGCCATATTTCCCATATTTCACGGGACCAGGAAAAATGTTCTTCGCGGGGCCTTTCTTAGGGTAATAAAAATCTGGTGGGCGCTTCAACATCACGCCAAACTCGGACGAAAGGGTCGGTGCTGGTGGTGGTGGTGCAGGTTTTTGAATTGATGTATTCTCTGGAACTAACTCAAGACTCTTTGCTCGGGATAAACCCGGATTATTTGGTCTCGGCGAGCTTTTGCTCGCTTGGCTGAGTTCGCTTCTTGCGGATATATTGGGATCACTATGGACAGTCGAAGGTTTTGATTGTTTCCATGGATTGTGAAGGCCACCAAAGAACCCACGAGCACTCGAGAAAAGCAGCCCAGCTGTACGACTGACAACACCCGCTGACCTAGGCGCGTCAGCACTAGAATGGCTTTCAGGGGAAGGCTCGGGTCCGTTGGACGTTTCATAGCTAGGACTGTCAGGCAGAAGTTCAGGTGTACTGGACCCTTTACGCTTGCGATGACGTTTCTTCTCTCACTGGTATTGAAGGTATTACCCTACAGGAAATAGAGTACTACAGTTAGTAATCATTTCTAGATTAAGAGTGTTTCTCAATAGTGACCGTTAGATTCTAAGACGAGGACGACTACAAGGAAGAGATTTTGTCAATGGCAAGAAGTGCAAGGCGTGAGCCAACATCATTTTGGCGGGAAAACATGACAGCTGTGGTCATTCTACTACGCGTTTTAACGAGAATGTCATGGAGGCGGAAATAAGTTATCAAATGTTAGAATTTTTATCATTCTGCGATCGGAAGAGGGCTCAAACTCCTTCAATAAAAATAACCGTTCTAACTTGCAGTAAAACTTTCCAGGCAAAGAAGAGAGCAAAAAAACCTCTGAGTCGTCCATGCTCACAAATCTAAAGGTCTCTATTTTAGAATTTCTCCCTTCGAAAGAAATTCCAGCTTGATCAAAGCGGTGCAATATTTGTCGTGTGAGGAAGCAGCATGAAATCAGAGACAAGAAATCCTACTATCCTGTAAATACAGCCCACTCACATCGCTCCACGCCGTCGGGTCGGGACACCTAGCGACGGAGAGCGACGAGAGGCGGCTATATTTGCAATGCAACAGTATCAGTATACACCCTATTCTTTCCCCTTCTGGAAATAAACAGAACTGGCGAATGATAATTCGAGCTTACTCTAGAAACCTTCTAAATTTAAATTCAAACATCAAGGATTAGCTTTCACCATTCAATTAAAAATACACAACTGCACTGAGTGAAAACCTACCTTTACTAATTTGTTGTCATGGTGATCTGTATCAGTGCCGCCTCCGATACTCTCCGGTTCCGCCAACTTGACAAAACTGAAAAGAAGCTGCTCTTTTCCACTTAACCTAGGTACTAAAATAAAAACAAATAAATAACTAAAAAAATAAATACGTTTGTACACTGTACACATTGGACCAACAATAGATTTTTCAATAACTTGTAATGTGGTGGTAAAAATGAATAAATGAATGAACAAAATATATTGCTCCGATATCACAAATAAAGGGTTCTGAAAACCTCTTGTTGCATAAATGCGTTCTGAAGTAAAACTGATATGAAAATAATACTCATTGTCATGCAGATTAAACTCATTTTCACGAGAAAACAATGTCACTTAGCCTCGTTTTGAAAATGAGAGTTTTTGGAACTCAGAAATAGCAAACTAAAAAGTAATCCAAGTTGGTATTTTTATCTACTAAGCAGAACGTAAAGAGGTATGTGGGGAGAAATTTCATGTTGATATCAAGTTGATAAAATTGACTATTTTCCAATTGCCCATAATACACTCTGTTTGCCCCACAAATTTTGCATAACTTATTGTCTTAAAATGCTCTTGGGAAAATGCAATACTCCCAGGAGCATTTAAAAACAATGGTTTATGCAGAATTTGGGGGGCAAACAGAGTGTATTATGGGCAATTGGAAAATAGAGAATGCCAGATGAATACTCCTAGTGCGCGAACGTTGTACTCACCTTCCGACAAGACAGTGGATTTACCGCGCTTGCTATCTTCAGTTGTAAGTCGAGGGGGGCCATGACCGTTCATAAGGTGCACTGAACTCCCGGGTGAGTTAGAAGTCTCCTGATTATTGTTTCTCTTTGCAAACAGTACAAACAGAAGAAGAATTAAGACTATTTCAATGCAAAGACCGATAACATGGCGCTCCATCACTTCCTTATTGAGTGGATCCATACGGGCTTTCATATCAGCATCTGCGTTGGTCAGGTTATCCAGCTTTGATTGTAGTTTAGTGATCTGTTCCTTTTGGTTGTTGATCTGTAGAAGGAATGAATAAAGTTTACATTTAAAAAGAAGTAACATTGGCTCGATTAATATGTGCGTGTAAACAAGGCATTTGCACAGGAAATCGTCTACACTGTAGAACGTATACCAAACGAGGCGCTTGATGGGACGTGGCGAACGCCATCAAACGTAAATGGTTGCGCTAAAGGTTCTACCATCGTTAGACCAATGTTCACGTTATTTTCAAGAGATGGGCCAATAGAGAGCATCAGGATGGGAGTAAGTTTGAAACTGTCTTTCACAGCAGTTAATTCACCCAACTCGAGCTTGTTCCATAGCTTTAATTCGTTGAGCACTTGAGATCGGTGACAAGGACGGAGCACGCTCAGTCGAAATCCGTGTGTTGCAAAGTAGGGCATTCACGTCATATTATTATTGTACTAATCTCGTCCAATCTCAAACGGATAATTTTTAAGAGGATGATAAACAAAATGCCTGTGAACGTTCATTTTAGCAAATTGAGGGGTAGAAAATGCACGGAAGAGTAAACACCAGCTAATAAGAACCTACAATATTTGAGGTCTGGCAAACAAGGCTCTTTTATTTGGGGTAATTATTGGTAATTTAGGCTAAGAACGTTTTTTATTAGGTTCTTCATTTCTATGAAAGAGATATAGTTGTTGACTACCAGAAAAATAAAGAAACTTGAGAGTTTGGTCCTTAAATATACAGTGTTTATTCACAACTGTACATTGCAAACCTTTATGCAAGGTTCATGAAGACAATTACAATCTGTACTTTTTATTATATAAACTTTTTTTTCGTTGAAGGAATTACAGTAATACGTCTATCTGTAATTACAGTTTGGTGTGAGTATCTTCTTGAACTATCACTTGGCAATCTCGAAGTCAAACTCCTTGGTCAAAGTGTTTATCTTTACAGTATTTACCTGTAAGACACATACAAGAACTTGATTTTGCTTGGCTAAACAGGTTCTTACATTTTTGGGTATTAAAATGCCAAATTTCTGCCAGCAGGTCCTTAATCCACAGGTTCTTATTAGCCGGTGTTTATTGTATTTTGTGAAGGTTCAACTTCTTCAGATTAATGTTAAGCTAAGAACATGTTGTATAGGCAACACTCGCTTCGACAAAGGTTAGAGTTACTGATTGCTTCGTAACTCTCACCACTTTTTCCCAACACTAAGAATTATAAAGATTATACATACAATAGTCTCTGCCTTCTTGGCAGCATCGGTCAGCAGGGCAACTTTCTTATCTGAGTTCTTCTGTAATTCTTCCACTGACTTGCGGTATCTGTGACCGGAAATAAGGAAACTACTCTTAGCATCATAAAGCATCAACTTTATTTCTCTTGATAAGATCAAAACCAGATAAAAAACAACGTGCATTCTAACAAGAAAAGGAGACACAAGGCACAAGCTGTAGCTCTGAAGGTTTGAACCTGTTTAACTTATCCCACCAAAAAAAAAAAAGGGGGGGGGGGGCGGTGGAGAATCTTCGCAATGACCTTAAACATAAGCTTGAATTTCAGACAACTACTTCGAGTCGTTTGCACTCCCTCAGTAACGGCTGAATTTCAGGCTACTTAAACGTAACTTCCTTCAAGAAGGAATTAAAAGATACGAAGTTATGGGATTTTCCCTAGCACTTTCTCCCAGCACCCTAAACTACTTTTATTATTCGTTCAAAACATTTCCCCGATTCTGACTGGCTAAAAGCACACACATAATTCACCACAACCAGCTACTGATGACCAAATTTAGAAGAATTTTGCGATTAATGAAGTGATGACGTCAAAAGTGCAGGTTCCTTGCAGGTTAATGCACCGTTAACCGTGAAGACCTGGGACGAGGTTGAGTTGTTTTGGTTATGAAAACAAAAATGGCGGACATTTCACTTGTTTCAAGAGTAAGAACCAGGCGAAATAATAGCTAAAAACATGGCAAGAACAGCAAGAGGACAACTCGAACGGCGACATCTGCTATTTGGAGAATAAATTTAACCCTGGGTTTAGTGCTAATCGGCCTTCGAACAACTGGGCCCAGAATTATATACCAGTAGTAATTATATACACTGGTTTAAAGGCCAAATCACTATTGATTAGGGGGAGGGGTTGGGGTAATTTTATTAGATGTTTAGAGGAGATGGTAATATGGCGCGTAAGTCTAAAAATTAACAGATGGAACCATCTCAAGAGTTTTGTCCATCAGGTTGTACATGTAGCTTTAGCCTGGGACCAGGCTCCATAGTGGAGGAAAAGGCAAAAAATGGGGCGAAACAGCAAAAATTAAAAAAAAAAAACGAAGACAACCACAGCTACAACAAAAACCATGGACTGGGGTGTGGGAAAGGGAGGCAGAAAAAAAAGAATTCCTGTTCCCTTGTCATTTCCGCCACTTCATTTGCTGATTTTTTTTTCACCTTTTCCCTTTTGCGGCCGGAGCCTAAGCCCACACAAATAAAGCTTTAAAGAGAACATGGTGCTGTAACCACTTGTATCAACAAGGAATTGAAGAGATTTTGTAAAAGTTACCTCTGATGCAGCTGTTCCGTATACAGGGTACTCATGTTCAAATTCTGTTCCAGAACCTTGATCTTGTTACTAGGACGAACAAATATAGATTCCTTCTGCCCTCCTGACCCGACCCCTGAGGATACTCCAGCTGAAGAAGAAACAGTAGCTTGTTGAGATTAGCTGAGGATTGAAGTGTCAAGAGTGGCTTCTGCTGACGATGCTGCAGTTGAAAACTCATGGCTACGTAAGCTTGTGTCTCCAATAACAGGAGGAGCTGGCAATGGAAGAACAGGGTCTTAAGTGTCAGCAATGTCAATACTAGGAGGAATGGTAGGCTGAATATTTGGATCCACGTTTTCAGATTCCAACATTTTGGATGTCGATTTTGTGCTCTCAATACCCGGCTCCTGGTTGTCCAAATCTGGTTTCAATCCTTCACCTTCTGTTCTAACTGGCTCTAAATGTATGCTTGAAAAATCAGTTGCTTTGATTGATTCTGACGCTTCAATGGCACTATGTATAGGCTCTTTTTCTAAATGTACTTCTTCAGGCAATTGAGCAGTACCCTCTCGTCCATCTTTGTCAGTGAGTTTTGTCTCTAAGACGTCAATATCTGGAGAAGATTGCGATATAATGTGAATTGAATTTGGCCCTTTGCATTCCGATGGTGTAGCTTCAGTTTTATCTTTACCCTTGCTACCATTTAATTCATCAGTAACAGTTACATTGTCTTCTATTTTCTCTTCATCTTTGGAACTTATATCCTTCACATTCAAAGGCAATGGCTGTTGAGAAGTGTCTTTTGTCACAGAGTGTGCCTGTTCACTTCCTAGCACAGTTGACTGTCTGTCAGGAATGCTTTGTACAGGTTGTTTATTTAACTCCTGCTGATCGTGTAACTTGGATTCACCTTGTGGAACATCGACAAAAGAATCCTTAATTACTGGCACTTGGGAACTTTTAAGTACCACAGACGAAGAAGCCAGCAGAGTGGCATTTAAAGGTAAGGACGTAACAACTGACACTTCTGCTAATGAGGGGGTTTTGTCATCAGTTAGAGGATGATAAACAAAATGCCTGTGAACGTTCATTTTAGCAAATTGAGGGGTAGAAAATGCACGGAAGAGTAAACACCAGCTAATAAGAACCTACAATATTTGAGGTCTGGCAAACAAGGCTCTTTTATTTGGGGTAATTATTGGTAATTTAGGCTAAGAACGTTTTTTATTAGGTTCTTCATTTCTATGAAAGAGATATAGTTGTTGACTACCAGAAAAATAAAGAAACTTGAGAGTTTGGTCCTTAAATATACAGTGTTTATTCACAACTGTACATTGCAAACCTTTATGCAAGGTTCATGAAGACAATTACAATCTGTACTTTTTATTATATAAACTTTTTTTTCGTTGAAGGAATTACAGTAATACGTCTATCTGTAATTACAGTTTGGTGTGAGTATCTTCTTGAACTATCACTTGGCAATCTCGAAGTCAAACTCCTTGGTCAAAGTGTTTATCTTTACAGTATTTACCTGTAAGACACATACAAGAACTTGATTTTGCTTGGCTAAACAGGTTCTTACATTTTTGGGTATTAAAATGCCAAATTTCTGCCAGCAGGTCCTTAATCCACAGGTTCTTATTAGCCGGTGTTTATTGTATTTTGTGAAGGTTCAACTTCTTCAGATTAATGTTAAGCTAAGAACATGTTGTATAGGCAACACTCGCTTCGACAAAGGTTAGAGTTACTGATTGCTTCGTAACTCTCACCACTTTTTCCCAACACTAAGAATTATAAAGATTATACATACAATAGTCTCTGCCTTCTTGGCAGCATCGGTCAGCAGGGCAACTTTCTTATCTGAGTTCTTCTGTAATTCTTCCACTGACTTGCGGTATCTGTGACCGGAAATAAGGAAACTACTCTTAGCATCATAAAGCATCAACTTTATTTCTCTTGATAAGATCAAAACCAGATAAAAAACAACGTGCATTCTAACAAGAAAAGGAGACACAAGGCACAAGCTGTAGCTCTGAAGGTTTGAACCTGTTTAACTTATCCCACCAGAAAAAAAAAAGGGGGGGGGGGG
>CALNXI010004126.1:6703-17175 GCA_942486025.1 Porites evermanni
TGCGGTATACATAATGAATGCAGCCCCACTTCAAGTAATCCTAGTAATTTTTGTTTTAACTGCTCTACAGTTCTTTAAGGTTTATGAGAGACTGCACGCAGTTATATTCATTTGCTAACCCAAGGCAACGTATTAGAGAAAGGGGCCTCAGCTGATGAGACTGTCTTAGTAGGCCCGCCAGGTAAGTGAATAGTGTTATGGAGCACAAATATACCATCAAGACCTTATAGATCGTTTTCACTGTCACGCAACAAAAAATTAAATTGGAAACCGTCCATTGGAAGAAGTCAAGAAAATGAAATGTTATAAATGACTAATATATAAACAATTTGTCCAAGTCTCAGGTCTTTTTGGCCCACAGTTTCTGAGTTATTTGCCGAAACATTTCACGCACCTTTGTAGAGCTTTGTATGGAGACGCCATATTGGTGCACCGTTTTGGTGCACCAATATGGCCGCCGGAAATCAACAAAAACATCTTGAGTTCACTTTTTCTATAAAAGCTCTTTCTTTGCACTCGAGAACTAGTATACGTACGCATAAACATATTCTCTAATACTTGAAGTGGTTATACTGCTGGAAATCAAGAGGAGAGACTTTTTTCCCACGAGACAGCATTCCTATTTTGGTGTCACGCACTGAGAAAACTCGGAAATTCAAATTGCTGTATTTTCAAAGTGAAACATGCTACGGAAATGGAAACTTGTACAAAGATTTCCGTTTTGTTTATCTTCAACCTAGTGTAAATAAAAATTCGTAAAACCTAGCTATTTTGACTTTGCATTTGATGACGTCACAATGAAAACCATCTATTCACTCTCAAGTGATTTAATTTAAGAAAAGTGTTTTCTCCTTCGCACATTAAGATTTCATGGTCAATTAACATTGCACATTTTAGTTGTCGCATGCTCAGTGTGCATTAGGCGAACTTGAATAATCACATTCATTTTCGTCGTGTCGTTTCTTACAGCACCCTTCTGGTTTGCTTTTTATAAATACTCGCTCCTTTCCAAACTGTGGTCATGTCATGTGTCAATTTAGCAAATAGATTCCATGTTGCCGTGCGTCTGTTCAGTAGTAGATCACAGATGAAGTGGCACACGAGCCGCAGGCGAGTGTGTCAGTGATGTTTTTACCACATTTTGACGTATTCTGTGATCTGTTACTGAACAGACCCACGGCAACATGGAATCTATTTGTTTTGTACAACGATCAGAAAAGAAAAAAGACTGATTCACATACCTGCCTCGTACCGCTTGACTGTTCGAGGATTTGTGCTAGTTTAGGCATTTTTTACGTCCCAAACGCTACTTTTCGTCTTACATGTATACAATTTCTTCGAAAACTTTTTCGGCAACGTCTTTTCTTGCTCAAAGCAGAATAATGGCGAAAACATTTTGCAAAACAGCGAGTCTCGTAGCGATGACACACGATGGCAACTGTTGTGAAGATTTCTTGCAGTTTGGGCATTCTCAAGTTGTAAAGAGCTCTTTCAAATTTTGTCTCCGTTTCTCCATTTTTTTTTCTTTGTAAATAGCTCCTGCTAATTTTTTTTCGAGGCTTTCACTTGCTTAAATCCGAAATAATCTCATAAGCATTTTCAAAACCGCGTGCCATGTTGAACAAAACAAAGAAAAGAAGTTTCCCGTAACGTCAGCCATGTATCTGTACTCTTATAGATCATGGACAACGACCAGTCATAGCGATCGTAGCATTCACATCATTGTATAAATGCAGTTAGACCATTTGTATGCAAAATGTTAAAATATGGAATGCACAAATCAAATTTAAGCTACGATAAACGTGTAACCCAAACGGCATTTTGTTTTACAACACCGCTTCCAAACGAGTTACGAGCTATTTTGCGGGTTTTACTATCCACGAATCAAGCCTCTCTTGCTAAAATTAGCCAGCAGACGCAGGCGTATTTCCGGTCGACGCTTCTCTCCACCTCAGTTTTTGAATGGTGAGAAGTCAGGGGCACCCAACGAGAATATAGTTCAAAACCGCTTAAACATAGAATTGTTAAACGTATTTTAGTATTTAAACGGTAGATATAGGCATATTTTTATGCCCTAAAAATTTTTCATCTGTTCGGATTTCCTGGCTGAAAGTCTAGTGATCCGAAAATTATAGGGATCAAAACTTACCTTTTCGAAAATTTTTGGCCAGAAAAAAGGCTCCCGAAAATTCTAGGTGACCTTTTTAGGGTAAAAATCCGTTAAAAATAGGCAATTATACCATTTTTTAGATGTCCGAAAATCCTAGGAGAGGCAGGCAAGCAAGAAATTTTACAACAAATGTTCCGAAAATTCTAGATCTCAAATCGTCTTCCGAACAGATATTTTTCCGAAAATTGTCGTTGGGTGCCCCTGAGAAGTGACGACCGAAAATACGTCTGCGTTCCCTGGCTAGGAAAACATCAGTATGTTTGCAGGTTACGAAAGATGTTGAAATAGTGAAGCTTTACTCCCTTTTAGGGTATAGAATACATGCAGGATGTCCCAAAAATTCGTTCCTCTACTTTATAAGTCTGTAATGCAGTACGATTGGACTTGACAAACAAATAGTTTAAACGAAAGTTTTGTCTTTCAATCTAACTTATTATTTTATACTTGTTGTACCGTCTTTTGACTCGAATATTCGATTTGTGTACTTTCGCGCCAAAGGTGCGCTGCGCGAGTAAATTTTCCCGCCATATATTTTTCGTATTTTGTAGCCCGAATTGCTCGAACTCCTTCCTTGTTTTTTGTGAATATAATAAAGGATAAACCCTCTCAACGGAAAAACACTCAGCTGCCTAAGAGCAGAAACATGTATACTTCGACCTACTGGCTTATCAGTTAAAGAAATTACTAGAAAAATGGAAAACTCCGAATGTTGGGTGGTAAGATGATCATTGAGAAATGGAGGTCTTAAAGACAAGAAACAAGGGGGAAGACCGCAAGTCCTGAATAAAAACGCTAAAATAGTTTTAAAGAAGGCTAGGTACAAAAGAGGAAGCCGGACGAGGTAGCTGTCACAACAGTTAGCAAGTGTGGAGCGGGGTTCATGAAAAGTAAAGTTTGGAGGCCCCTGAGTTGGCAAAAAAAGTCTGAACCTATAGTCCGCCAAGCAACGTTCAGCTTGTCTCAAATTTGTAAAGAAGTGCAAAAGCCTTACTGTGGAAAAGGGCCGGGATGATTATCTTTTCTTGGATCAATGCCCCAAATATTTTTTTTCAGCTGCCTAATGTAAAAAATTATATTGTTTGGGAGTTCAAGTGGCCTCTGCATACCAGGCGATAAAAAAGCTTAAAATGAATCATCTGGGGCTCTACACGCTACATGACTTATCCCACTCAATACCGCAACTACTACAGAGTGTGAAAAAAAAAACAAAACAAAACACAAGGGGGGCTAGCCGATTACTGAACTTCTGAATACATGTTCCCGATAGAGCAATAAACATCTTTTCGAAATTTCATGTAAAAATAAAGTTCTTATCAAAAGTTTTAGCTCATGAAATTCATAGAGGAACGAACTCTTGGGACACCTTGTAGAGCACTATCAGCTATTATATAACCCTGGGCGAATTAGTGTCTTATATTCCTCCTTTCATTTATATTCAGTTGTTTGTGTTTTGCTTGAACCCATGAGTTTTCCCAAATTTCTTATCGTGGCGCAAAGTGTGCTTAAGTCGGTAAACAAACGTCTTAAAAGTAAAGCGCAGATGTTCCCCCAAAATGCGATTATTATTTCCATATTTTGTATCTCCTATATTACCCTACATATTAAGCTTACCGCAAATTACGTCCATAATATTTTTTATCTTCTTTTTTAGGAATTAACAAGAAGGATTGATGGCCCAACACCAGGAGCTTAAAAGAAAGGGGGATGTTCTTGAACAGTTGGAAAAACATGGCACTCCACCTCTTCTTTCTACTGAAGTTCCCAAGATGTGTGACCTTCCTAACAAGTCCGAGCCTTGGCCGAGCGATGATTGGCACCCAGTTGACATTCTTTTGTTGACGGTGAAGGACTGTGAGTTCTTGGCATGTTACGCTTTTATGAAAAATCCCTTTAAAAGTTATCGCAAAGACCTTGGATTTGTTTACTTTGGAAACATGGGTGAAAGTGAGAGCGAACCACTGAAGGTCGCCCTGATGAAGTGTTGTGAAGGTTCTTCCGGTCCAGGTGGCTCCCAAATTGTCACCAAAAATGCAGTGATGCAACTGCGACCTAAAGTTGTCTACTCTGTTGGCTGCTGCGCGAGTCTAAAACTATACACAGCGAGTTTAGGGGATGTTGTGATATCCTCTAAGCTGTCTACCCAAGCCTTCAGAACTCCAGTGGGAAAAGATATCGGAAATCTCATTCAGCATTCAAGTGATGGCTGGAATCCACCATTGAGAATTCCGAACACTCGAAAAGTAAATGTGCACCGTGATGGCGAGATAATGTGTGGTGTTGGTCCGCCTAGTGCTGAACTATTACATGTGTCCAACTCAAATGTGACTGCTGTTGAATCAGAAGGAGAAGGTTGGCCTTATTTTTGCTTTAAATCTGATATATTATTTGTAGGGTTATACTTCATTTGCAGCCCAAATCCCATTGTAGTCCTCAACATTTTTTAACATAGAGAATTGGCAACACAGCTATATTTATTTCAAGCAGTGAAGCTGGACAAATTTTCAACTAGTGTTTTGTTTTGCAGAAATAGCAGACGTTTTACCTTTTGATGTTGAAAGTTGTGATGACATGCTTCATATGAATATCTTTAAATTTTTGGACAAACTTAAGAATGACAAAAAATCAATATGACCTTTTAGCAACACTTCTCGTTCATGGCATAAAGATATAATGAGAAAAAAAGAAAGTGATCAATTTTCATGAATTTGACGAGAAATTCTCACTTACTGCAAAGATTTCTTGTGAAGTTTTATCTTTTGGTTTAAAGTGCTCTTTAAAGGAAAAGCTTAAGGGAAAAGTAGTTTATTTTCTTGTGCTGTCGTCTTAGGCTCACGTTATACTACTAGTGATTCGCCAAGGAAGGACGGCTTGACTTCCTGGAATATCGCGAAAACACCAAGGCTGCATGTTTTTAGTTTGTTTTATTTTACAAAATTTTGCTGATTTCTCAGATTATTTGGTCATGTTCATTATTTTTTTATTCCCTGTCTGGGTGCAGGTAAAAGGCTTTATCACACGGCAGTTGGCCTCACCGTGCGGCATTTGCAGCTTTCTGTAAAACGAGACTGGGTTTGGTTGCAATATATGTGCATAGCAGTCGCCTTTACCCTTTGGAATTTTTTATGATTTTTTAAAAAAGATTACACAAAAAGCGGGAGTAACACAGAAATTAAATTTATGGTTAATCAAATGGTGATGAGTCAAATAAGGGAATAATTTCAGTTATTGCCGCTACATGAAAGCGGTAAGTTCAAATTTTTTAGCGACATTTCTGGTCATGCGCGTTTTGTCCAGATTCTATAATTGCCCGAGACTTTACCTATTAATATTATGGGTGACAAATTACATTCACAAGGTGCGCTGTTTTGGCGTTAAACTGATTAAAATTGAGAAATTTGTCACCCACGATATTATGGAGTGATTTTACTTATAATAACCCGTGAAATCGGGTAGTAGAATACTACGCATGCACTATTATGCACCAATTCTATTGTCTTTTTTTGTTTATTTGTAGCTATTTTGTACTAACCTGAGACCAGGCTCTATTTTCGTTTCGCTTTGAAAATTACATTCCGGCGGGCATAGCGAAACGAAAAGAGAGCCTGATACAAACCTTCTACGAAACGTCTGCCGCTCACTTTTTTGATTGATTGACATTTGCCGAATCAGCCAACCAAAATTATTCCGTTGCTTGTTTTTCTAGTATGCGAATTTTTGACGCGTGGGAAAAATGCCGACTGGCTGACCTGATTTAAAAAATAGCTTTTATCTGTTAATTTTTTCCGCTAAAAATAAAACAGTCAGCACAATCACGTTTAACTTCTTGCCAGATTAAGGGAGATCTCGAAGGTTATTTCTGTTGGCGTAGAAGGTAAAAAGTTTTCGAAAAGACGGCGACACGATGTTCTACTAGTTTTATTATTTTGGCTAGGCGCGCTCGAATTTAAAATACTGAAATTTCTATTTTTCCGTTGCCTTAATATTTTCCTCGGCAATTTCCCCCGATTTTCAGTACATAAATCTTTAAAAACAAAAGCAAACAGCCAACTAGCGAGGACACCAGTTTTCCTGGTTTATTTTTTACAAAAAGCGTAGTCAAACAACCAGTCTGAGAACACTGAAAATTCATTGAACAGCGATGCGATATTTCTCGTCTAATACTTCACAGCTGGCGATTGAGGTTTCTTTCGCAGTGAGCCTCCGCTTGCGTACCCCGTTCAGAGAGTCATTCCCGGCTAAACTTTCAAATGAAACCAGTTTTAAGATGGACAGTATTTTTATTTGCACCGTTTGTTAGTAAATCAAAAGGCACCTTGTTAGCGGTCAACAACTTGCAGAGGGATTCAACTCCGCGATACACTCACTTTCCGTAAATAAAGCAAATCCTGAGAAGATATGAACAACCAGATGAATTTTCTGAATTTCCATGGCACATATTAAGGCATATTTTCCTACCATGAGGCCATAAAACAATAAAAAAAGACAGCAACGTCCATCGTTCTCTCCGCCGACGACCGATCATTCACGAAAACAACCACGCGAGGAATAAGCGCTTTCAACTTCCGGCATTTCCGACAGCCAATCAGATCTTGTGGCATTGATCTAACATCCAATCGCGCCAAAATCTGGCCGTAACGAGCACAAACGTGAATGAGTTTGGATCAGGCCCAATTTTAGCGGTAGCCGTTAGAGAGAATGTATGAGAACCGCTAAAATTGGGCCTGATCTCAGGTTAATTTTGTACTAGTTGTTATTAACTGTTTCACGGGTCAACTCAAGTAAAATCACTATAACAGAAACTTAATTTCGTACACTCGGCGGGAGCCTGAATCCAGTTCTTTTCAATTAATGTAGACGAATGTATTAATTGATGAATTAATGATTATTACGCTAATTTATAATTTCTAAGCTACGTGCAAACGGCCCCAACAAATCCCAACATTAGGGAGTTTAAAGCAAGGACGATGTTGACGGCAACGAACGGCAAAAAAGCAATAGTTTTAGATTGGCAAAACAACAACTTTGCACGTGCATCACGCATTTTTGACATTTCTTTGCCGTCACTGCACGACTACGACGTGACACCTCGTAATGTTTTATGGAGAACGTGAACACAAACAAAAAGGTTTTTCTTTTTCTTTTTGAGACAGTCATTTAGAATTCAACTGATAACAAAATCGCCAACATTTGACAAGTTAAAAGAGTTGGAATAAGAGTGATTAAGTTTGTAACAGCGCGAATTCACTCTTTAGGGTGGGGCGTTTTCGCTGCCGTTGTCGGCCCAAAAATGTTGGGAGTTGTTGCATCCGTTTCCACGTAGCTTAAAAGTTTGACTGGTTTCAAACTTTGCGCAACAATTCCCGACAAAATGCAACAACAGGGCTTGCAAACCGACGCAACATGAAACATCACAGCGAGCCCAGAACCACAATAGCCTACTGGAAGCCAAATAACAGTGCCCTTGCACTGAAGGGCTATCCTGTATAAATATTCGTTATTATTATTTATTATTATTATTATAAGGATTTGTATATAAGTAAACATTACCTCATAAAGAGTTTGTCTGTGTCGTTTCCTCACCGTTTCCTGCCCTACAAACGCCATTTTAGTGTCTCAAACACGAAGAAGAAGACAAGGGAAAACTCGGCTGTACTACGCTGACAGAAGAAAAAGCTACAAAAATTACCTTTATTCCACTTCAATCGCTCCCAAACTTCGTTTGAGCATAGACCGAAGAGCTTCCTTCCTTAGAAACGTCAATTTAACTCGAATCATCAAGCCATGGCCTCAGGAGGACCAGAAATTTCGCTATATTTGAACTTATCGCTTCCGTGCTAGCCTGCGTAGCAGGTGTTTTCGTTTGGTTTCGGAGCAAAGAAAGGCTTCGGTTTTGGCCGCGCGAGAAATGAAACGAGTGCCAAAAAACGAAAGAGGGGGGAGGGAGAGCCAATTTTTCGCACGGTCTTTGACTCTCACTCCTTTTTCTTTGCTCCTAAACGGCACGAAAACGCTTGCTACGCAGGCTACTTCGGTGCATCCGCTCTTCTTCGTGGTGACCTACCGATGGCATTGCTCTTGGCTTAGTAGCCAAGCTGCACATTCAAAATACCCTTGACGGGAACGCGTAATTTCCCCGCCATTTCTTAGTAAAATGAGCGAAAGCGTTCCCTGGGCACCCCTGCGAATCTGGTTTTGGATGGGTTAATTTTTCCCCTGTCTATCCCTGCCGAGGGTATTTTTAATGTGCAGCGTGGCAACTACGCCAAGAGCAACACTATCGGTAGGTCACCACGACAGGCCCGTTGCAAGCATAAAATGACTGGGGGGGCTGAGTGAGTGGCCCACATTAACTCCCCCCCCCCCCGCTTCGGTCCCTCGGTTAAAGCATACTTCTTGGTACATGTCAGATCACTACATTTGTCTACAATACCTTTTGTTCTTGTCTCTAATTTTCCGTTTGTGTTGACTTTGACGAAATAGAGAACTTGTTTGGGATATCGTTCGCAGAAAATTTGCAAACAATTGCATTCGGGTTGTTCTTTGATTCGGATTGTTTCTTCGACTACACCAGGCTCTGTGTCACTACTGCATGGTTTTACCCACGATAAAAGTGTTCCCTGCTTATTTTCGACTTGTTTGGATTTCTTTGTTGGCGGCTGTTGCGAAGACATTGTAAAACTTTCAATACAAACGCGCAAAAACCTAAGTTTTACTCTAGTAAAGTAGTATATTTTAAACTGGCGGGCCTCTTGGGAAGCCAATAAAGTTCAAGAGGTCAAGTTCAGGGATTGTCATTGGTGCATTTCGATCCATTTTGCTTCTGACTATTTTGGTGCTTAATAAGCAGATATTTTAAAGCTGTTGGTTGTTTTTGGCAGAGCAAAAATACGATTTCGTTCATTTACACAATTCCAAATTGCACAGAAGAACAACAGTACATAATCTTCCTATGATCGACAATACTTTGAAACTTTAGCTTCCATTGACAGTAGAAAAATTCGACTTTTGTAGCAGAATTTAATTCAAGTCTTGAAATTTCTGGGGAGAAGGAAAGAGCGGGTGCACGGAAGCGGTAGGTTCAAATTTTTTAGCGACAATTCTGGTCCTCTTGAGGCCATGGCTCGATGTTTCGAACTAAATTGACGTTTTTAAGGAAGAAAGATCTTCGGTCTATGCTCAAGCGAAATTTGGGAGCAATTGGAGTGGAGTGAAGGTAAGTTTTGTAGCCTTTTGCTCTGGCAGCGTAGTACAGCCGAGTTTTCCCTTGTCTTCTTCTTAGTAGTAAAGAACCAAAACATTACAACTTTCTAAACTGGCATTTATAGGGAAGAAAAGTGTAAGAAAACAACACAGAAAAAAAACTCTTTACGAGGTATGTATGCTTCCATAGCTGCTTATGTATATTTTAACCGTTTTATCGATCTTGAGATAAATATCCATACAAAGCGTTATAATTTGGCTTCCAGTAGGCTGTTGTGATTGTGGGCGCCCTGTGGTAACATCCAACAATGTTCAAAGTTGTTGGTCATTAATGTTGCGTTCGTTTGCACCTGGCTTTAGGTCAGGAGGCTTTCGTCTGGGAAGAAATCCTGCTGTGGTCGCTTAAATTTTCCTTAGGTTTATAACAAACCATCAAAGTTACTTCTTTTACAATGTTTTGTTTCAAGTACGTGTTTCACTGTTTGTTGTAGGTGTCTTTGTAGCCGCGCGTGACCTGAAGACTGAATGGGTGATTGTCAAAGGCGTTTCTCATTTCATCAATGATCCCGATCCCCCTGATGAACTGTGGAAGTCGTTTGCCAGCACGATGGCAGCTTCTCTTGTGTCCAACATGTTAAATGACCCACTCGTTTTTAAAGATTGGCCACACTTTGACGGTAAGTGTTTTTCTGCTTGGTTGACGGCGTTACGCTGTATAAACCCAGTCTATCAGCCAGGGTGCGAATCATCGGTCATGTTTGTATAAAAAGGGGGTACACGTTATTGCCATTTGGTCTTTTCACGGGATGTGGGAGGGTTGTCCAATGCACCCAAGCCATCCTAAATGAAGGTTTCTCTGTATTAACGTGATGCAATATATTAAATGAAATGATGCGTCTCGCTCTTGTCTCGTATAACGCCGGCGTTGTTTGCATTTATAGCGTCTCCCTTAAGATATTAGTAGAGTACTGATCTTCATTCGTTAGCTGGTGCGGATGTCTGTATTATTACTGGATGTCTTAGCTTGTTAGAGGCGCTTGGGGAGTGGGGAGACATAAGGCTAAGAAAGTGGTGAGAAAAGAAGGGCGTTCTCCTCTTATAT
>CALNXI010004127.1:11873-29373 GCA_942486025.1 Porites evermanni
CCCCCCCCCCCCCCCCCGGGGCTCTTCTCTACTATCTGACAACCTCTCGATTAATTAGAGACGGCAGGACGGCCAACGGAAAGGTGTTTCAACGTAAGTACGACAATTTGAAGGGAAAAGTTACCCTGGATTTTATTTCTAATCTAGTGTTTAGATCAGACTTAGATCATGTTAGTTGGGTACGGGGATCAAGCGGTAATGTGAATTTAGCAGTTTCAGTGCAGTCTGAATGAGATTACCTTAGGATGTGTTTCGGTGATTGATTCAGTCATTTAATTTCAGTTTCAATTTCACTGAGAATTCCCTCGAACGTGAACGCTATAGCAAGGTAATTAGATCGCATTCGAGTTCACTTTGGGCACACTTCGAAAGCCCCAAAAAGAAATTAAAACAAGGACGGAAAAGGTTTGTACAATCGTAAGTACTTCTATCAGTGACCTATATATTTGAAGCGAAAATTTTCTCGCAACTGATCAATTGTTTACATAGCGATGCTCTCATCGCAGTTTACTTTCGGCGCCAAATTAGTGTCTATGAATATCGACAAGAATACAGGAAAAAATGATGACGCTTGAGGTGAAAAAGTTTACTCTAAAGAAGTTATCTCTGATCAGTTCAGATGCCCTCCACACCTCGACGATCAAGTGATGCAATGAATTTGGTCAGTTCAGTGGCTTTCAATGCACGTTTGATTGAGAATACCTTGGCTTCCCTAAGAAATCGATTAAAAAAATGAGGAGTAAACGGCAGCCACATTAGATATCAAAGGGAGTCCTTTAGAGTTTGATGCACTGTCTACAAACATGTACAACTCTGGCGATTTATAAGGAAGGAAATAAAACATTATGAAATCCCGTGACTTCAAAACCCATGCCACATAGTTTAACCTTCTGTCTCTTGTTTCAGAACTGTCAGATTACCGCATCTGTAACCTACTTATCCAAGGATTTCGTTTTGGTAAATTCGTGCAAGTGAGGGTGTCGCACGGAAACGCTTACTACGCAGGTAAATATTCAATAAATTGTTCATTAGTCTTAATTATACTAATGTAGCAGCACGGGCCTTAATTGGTGGGTAGTCAGCCTTCCACACGCACCATAACTTTGGATTAGACAGACAAGCACGTTTGTTGATGTAAAGAAGTTCACAAAGATGGTGAATGGAGAAATTAAAACAGTAATTCAAATGAAATTGATTAAAAAAAATTAGAAAGAAAATGACGATGA
This sequence comes from Porites evermanni, assembly GCA_942486025.1. Lineage (NCBI taxonomy): Eukaryota > Metazoa > Cnidaria > Anthozoa > Scleractinia > Poritidae > Porites > Porites evermanni. The sequence goes on from CALNXI010004127.1 coordinate 13,100, forward strand.
GTAAATATAATAATTGGTAGTTCCATGCAATGCATGCAATGTCCAGCTGGAGGAGGGTCTAAATGATTGACGTTTGCGCAGGAGCTGATTTTTAGATCAATTTACACTGATAGAGGATCGAAGGCACGACTACAAAACGCGTATTTTACACAAGTTGAATAGCACTGGGTGCAAACCAGGACCGGAAATATTTGACCAGGGGCACCCATCATCGCCAGAGAAGTCGAATTAAAATAATCAAAGAGGGCATTGTTTATTCTGATGCATTTGGCCATATCAAATGAGCTGTCGATCATGTTTATGTCTTTTCGGATCTGATTGAATTGGCTCACACACCAAAGCACATCGAGTTTTGGCTGAAAATCAAATGGTGTCTCGAGCGAGAAAGGGTGGAAGGTTTTCACGCGGCCTTAAACAACGTATCGACTGTAGATGTTCTTCCTGACAGCAAAAAAAAAAAAAAAGAAAGGTTTTATTCCGCATAAATTGAGGACATGTCAAAATTTCTGTGATGAATGTAGTATAAACAATACAAACGAGATAACACTTGCACACTTATGAGCTTTCTAAACCTCGTACCCAGATCAGATTGACGGAGCCGAAGGCGAGATCTGGTCAAATCCGATTTTGTACACGTAATTCCCTGTCAGAAATGTGACAGGCGATGAGAGTGCATGCTCGAAATAGATCCTCAATTTAAACTATGAATTTTATAGAGCTGTGAGGTTTTTTCTGACAAAACGTGGTTATACGCACGTCTTAAGGACGAACCAACTAATTTTTTGTTGTTTTTGTTCTTTTTAACATCAAATTCAACGCGACAAAGTTAGTTTGAATTTAACTATCATAGCGCGCGCTAAAACCTCAAAGCAGTACGCGCCAACTTCTAAGTGAGAATATTTTTTACCCTCTTCAAAATAAAAACCTTGACACCCAGAGAGAGTTTTAAAAAGTCTATCTTAAAGGATAAGATAAAAATGGTTCTACAAGTTATATTAAGACAGAAAACTGCTACTTTAGTGAAAATATTTATTTGAACACAAAAGACTTTGCAAAGAATGAATTGCACACACCATAGCGCGCGCAGATGATAACACTCACGTCATTCACTCACAACCTAGCCAATCAAAAAAATTGAATTTTCTTACTTGGCCAGATCTCACCTTCGGCTTCGTCATCAAGAGGTCTGGGTACGAGATTAGAGCTTTCTTTGAAAAAACCCGCGAAAGTTTCGCAGAGATTATGGGTAATTTCGGTTCTAGTCTCATTAGGTAAATCAATACTTTATTTTTAGCTCATGGATGACGTAGTCATGCCATGGGCTTTTGGAGGCACTCGAATGGCACTCGATCACTCACTCACTCACTCACTCACTCGATTCTCATTAATTTACTCATTAAAGTCAGATTAAACACGTTACTCCTACCTCCCTTACTTAGTATTACTTTTTTTCCAAGTGCCTTTTACGTATATGTTTGGAATATTCTAGAGGGTACTAGTAAGGCGATTTTTTTTTCTCGACACATCAGTTATAGAGATGTGTTTTGTATAAATAACAATATTTTAACGAACACTGATAATATCATCTGCAAGAAATGGACTTAGAATTGTTAAAAGGACATTGAAATAATTGAGCGTGGATCATTGTTGTATATTTGGACGAATTGTGCACATTTGTTCCCGATATTGTACTTGATATGGAGAAGATGCGATCAACAGGAGTGTGAAAGAGCTATTGCAGCCTGACGATGGGATTTCATTCAGCGAAAAGCGAATAAGCCAAAGAGCCTTATAATCACTGCAAAAAAACTTTCCTCGAATTGTTAAAGCGACATTGAGGAGTATCTATTGAGGTTTATTCAGTTATTAGGACGAATCCGTTCGACCATTTGTCTTCGTATGCAAACAGGGAATGAATTAATGTTGTGTCCACTAGAAGCACAAGTTTTAGAACCAACAAGCGTTACGCTATTTTGCTTGAATTCTTAGGTGATCTTTGCCTTAAAGTAGACTTTTGTTTGTCGGTGATTCCATTTAGCAGTGCTATTAATGTAATTTCTACGAGAAATGCTGCGCTGGTATAAACAAGTCTCTGGCGAAAGGCAATCGGATACTTCGACTGCGTTTAAATTACTTGGCTAGGTCAGAGCACGTACTGCTTTGAGTTTAATCCGTTTTACATGTATTAAAATAATTCTTAGCTCGTGTTTATCAAAAGCGCGTTCTAAAGCAGTTCAATTTAGCCATAAACGCCTGTATTCTGTATTTAATATAGCTCGTACTGCGTATACTAACCGTTACGTACTACCACGGTTTAAGTTAAACTTGGCTATTTTACAAGAAAGTGCACTGTCGTTCGGAAAGTGTTTGACAATCACATGAGAAAGCAAATTATTTTACAACTAAAAAGCGTTAATAATTGCCTTTAAAAGTGATCTTTGCTTTGCAAGTAGAAATGCTGCGCTGATAAAAAGTTTCTAGAATGCCGTAAAATTCCGAAAATAGGCCCCTCCATGTATAAGCCCCTCCAAATATCAGCTCTCCAATCAGGTAACGCAAAAAAACCTCCGTTAAATCGCCCCTCCAAATATAAGCCCCCCGGGGGCTTGTACTTGGAAAGTTGCCCTCAAATACAAAGCAAAACATAGCAAAAAGGGTAAATTTACTTCCAACTATGAGGCTAGCCCAATCGATTTTGAAACGCAAATTTCCCTCCGTAGATAAGCCCCTCCGAAAATAAGCCCCTCCAAAAATAAGCCCCTCAAAAAGGGCCTTTGAAAAATATAAGCCCCGGCGCTTATTTTCGGAATTTTACGGTATTCAGGTACACATGCAATCGGATACTTCGAGTCACGCTGTATTTTGGCAAGTCCGTACACCATTAACCGTTCAAAAAGATTTATATGTTTTTCTTTGATTATTGAACTGTCCTTTCTCCACTAATACAATTCATAAATGAGCTCGCTCCTAGGAGCCTTTGATTTACGCCTGGGGTATTTTTTTTTTACAAAATGACGTTTGCAGTGACTTTTTCCCCTTGCATCCGCTATCGAGCGAAGGCAAGAGATCAGTGATCACCTCATTCTCTCTTGGTGAAGGTTAAGTGGCATCTATCTGAGCGACGACTGTGGCAGGGTTTCAATTTGGGAAATCGAACTCAGTTTTTAATTTTAAGAGATAAAATTGCAATTAAATGGATCAAATGTAAGGTCGATGGTGTATCATGAGTAGCAGGAAACTACAATATAGTCTTGGTACACTTAGCTCTTCGACCCTGCGTCCTTCAAAATGGTGCCATAAAATGTTTCTTTACAAAATTAACGAAACTGAACCAAAAATGATAAGTTTTCAGCCGAAGCGATACTTTAAAATAAATTTTGACAACAGAGGACTTAAACTAGATCGGCGACAGCTTGAGCAGTTTGAAATATTTTTATTAATAAAGCAGTAAAAAATGGTATTCCAATGTCTTCTGCAAACGATAGTGAAATTCAACGCAACAACTGCGCATATGCATATCGATTTGACTTTTCTGGCGATGTTTTTTCTGTGAAATGCAATTACGTCACGAGCACGCTGAGCTTTCCATGCAGTTCAAATTGCTTACATTTGATGTAATCGACTGGTTCGTGGCTTCAGACACGTTGCTGTTCTAGAGCAACAATTGTCCCTCGTCCGTCACGGGTGCTCCATTTTTCTTTTTTTCTTACAAACTCCGGAAAACGTTTTTCCAAAAAATATTAAAGCCACACCCGTAAAGAGAGGAAGTGGGTCATTAAACAAGAAAGAATAAAAGAAAAAAGAAAAGCGACAAGAAAATAATTGACATTTAGGATCAACATTTCGTCCCAACGTTAATCCAAGACAGTCTTTTTAATGCTTGGATTCTGGATTCTGCGCAGTGCCTACGGATTCCAGGCACTGAACTCCGGATTCCTCGAGGGCGGAACTTGGATTCCATTTCTAATCGTTTCTGTGATTTCCGAGCGATTACTTGAACAGAATTCTGGATTCCAAATCCCAGCATTCCGGATTCCACAAGCAACACTTTTTCAAATTCCGGTTTGCGAATTAACTTACATCAAGGACGCAACACCGGCTGGATAATAGCAAATTTTATTTAGTCCGTCAGCAATCCTTCTCTTCTTTGTTTACTAATTTACTTTGTCATTGGTAGTCTTTACACTAGAGCCTAAATGAGCTAAGAAATATTTCAAGACAACTAAATTTTAAATCCTTTAAGTGAAAGAAAGCTTCACACAGAACCTATCTTTTTTACTTCAGGTTTACTTAAGCCTACTTTCCCACGCAACATAATTAAGATTTATTGACATGCTTCGCCTTTCTTAAAGCTTAGAAACCGTAAGTTCGCTAAGTCGGTTTTAAGGATTGTTTTCAAGTCACTTGAAACTCTCTTGAATCGTTTCAACTTTCCGACTTTAATGAGATACAAGGTAAAGCCTTCACACGTATTTTTTGGTTAAGTAAAACTTAGCAGCTCCGAAGTCTTAATTAACAGCCTAGTGTAAAGATAACCATTGTTGCTTTTGGAGATTGTGTTCGTTTATTGTTCTGAAGTACATATAGTCCATCATGTGACATTAAGAACAAGGCCCTGCTTGTTTAAATTCTGCGGTGAGGGAGGTGTGACTGGGGAAATTTGTCCATATCACCATAGTACGCCAAGATGATGAGCTCTTTGAAGGACTCATCTCTAACTTAAAATTATCATTATAACGTGACAAAACATCCCTAAAGGCACGTTTTTGATTTTTTTTTCTTCTTTTTTTCTTTTTCGCGCGTATACCTTTTGAAACACCCATTCAAAAAAGTACCCTCTTCCCCTGGACTCAGTCAGAGAAAGTCAAGTCAGGTCAGGTCATATTCACTCGATAGCAATATATTTAATTTCACTTTCAGTTTCCCGAAAGTTCTTTGATTAGTCAACGCTGTAGCAGTACAGCTTCAGAGATTTGATCGCATCGCAATTTACTTTCGGCACTTCTCTACCATCTGACGACGCCTTGATTAACAGAAAGGTGTTTAAACGTAAGTACGACAATTTGAAGCGAAAATTTACTCTGAATTTTATTTCTAATCTGGTGTTTAGATTACTTTAGATGTGCACGGAGACCAAGCGGTATTACGAATTTAGCAGTTTCAGTGCAGTCTGCAGATTGAGATTACCTTAGGGTGTGTTTCAGTGATTGACCGTTTTGAGCTAGACTGTGAGAACAAGTAAAAACCCTCATTCAAGAAAGCACCCTCCATTCCTCAGACTCGGAGTCAGCCGAAACAAGGTCATATTTAATTTCACTTTCAGTTTCGCTGAAAATTCCCTGGTAAGTCAACCGCTCTGTAGCAAGCTTTATTTGATCGCATTTTTAGTTCAGTTTACTTTGGGCACCCTTAGAACGCCTCCAACAGACAATTTACTTTCGGCACTTCATTGTTTAATATCGATGAGAATGCAATGTACGACAGAAACGATGTTGTAAAAAACGTAAATTGGAAGATTTAAGGTGAAAATTTACTATGAAGTTTATCTCTGACGATACGGAGGGAAGAAGATCGTAAGCACCAGGAAAATCTAAAAAGGCGGATCATGTGGCGCCATATGTTTTTTGTACATTTTCAGTTACAAAATGTTGTGCTTGTCCCTAACGCTAGAATCTTCCCAGCTGAGGGGTAGGAAGATCCAGGCACAATGTTAACTACTCCGTTTCCTAAGCAGTTCCTAGTCTAAGGACATACAAACCACACAAAAATGGCGTTGTGTCGTTCTGTTTTAAAACTGCACGGACCGAAATTTCTGCAAGTAAACCCAAAGAAAAGTTGTTCCGCTTTCTAGGATCTTCCTCCCTCCATGTAAACACCCCTAAGTAATCGGCTGAGAAAGAGTCAGTGAAGAGTGAACAGCAGCCGACGTGATTTCAAAGTGATCTTCTGAATTTGATGTACAGTCTATAAACATGTACAAGTCTGGTGATTTACATGTAAAAAAGGAAACAAAACATATGAAATCCCGTAGCTTAATTCAAATACCCCATATTCTAATAGTACAGTCAGTCAGTCCTCAGTCCTGTTTGTTAACTGAGTACCGTATCCGTCGCCTACTGAACTTGATTTTTCTATAGCTGTGCTTTGACATATTAACGATCTCTTACTCCAAATACTTTCTGAAATAATCTAGATACCTGATTTTTCTTCTTTCGAACAGTTTTACTAGATCCCAATCAAACATGGAGTACACTTTGGAACAATTAAACTATTTTAGAGCATGTTTCGTCGCCTTCAACTTAGTTCCCCAAGGGCTTCGAAAAGTCTTTAAACAAGAGTGGGACTTCCTTTTCAAGACAACTCCATTTGGGGAATGGAAAGATATTTCACAAAATGGCTGCGATTTCTACAACAAAGAATCCCGAAAGAGTCACACAAAGAATGCGCGACTTTTAGCGACAATACAAAGGGGAAACACAGCTGAGTGGGATTGCAGTTGCCTGTTTTTTGCTATTTTGTACTCGGATTGCATTGGCAGTACTCTTAGTCCAGCAGTCAGAAAAGAAGTTGACGATCTCAGACAAGTTCGAAATGATATCGCTCACTTGAACGAGGTTGGACTTACTGATGGTGAATTCCATAATTATGTAGCGAGAGTGTTAGCTGCTTTTAATTCACTGAAGCTTCCAATAAATGAAGTTGATGATATCAAAAACCAGACAGACTTTCCAACAGCTGAAGTAAATAGCCTTAAAATGCAGGCTGATAATCTTAGAGCTGACCTGAAAACCCAAACACAAGAAAACAAAAATCTAACATCTGAATTACAATTGACTCAAACCACATTACAGACAAAGCAGAACGAAGTGAATACACTCGGCGAGGGTTTAAAAACCGTGAAAGAAGAAAACAGAAATCTAACCTCGGCATTACAATCGACCCAGGCAACATTACAGACAAAACAGGAAGAAGTAGAAACTCTCACTCAGGAAATCAATTCCAAAGTCGAGCCTTTCTGTATTCTGACATTCAAGCCATCACATAAAATCATTAAACGATCAAGTGATGTCACAAGAATCATGAAAAAACTGGACGAGCTTTACAACGAAAGTAATGGAGCTATCAGCACCATTTATCTATCAGGAATTCCAGGCTGCGGAAAAAGCCAATTAGCTCGACAACTGGGACAGGACATTTTCGATAAGCGGTTGCATGAGAACGACAGTCTTATGTTCGTTGCAACCCTAAATGCAGAAACCCTAGATTCACTTGCAGACTCCTATTCCAGTCTGGCAAGACATTTGGGAATAACAGAATACACTCTCACCAACCTCGAGACTTCTACAAAGGGGAACCCAAGAGAAAAAATCCAGTATCTGAAGCGAGTCATTTATCCAAAGACAAAGCAGGTCTCCAATTGGCTGATAATTGCAGATAATGTTGTTGACCTATCATTAGTTTGTAGGGATCTGCCTCCGACCGGTAGTGAAGAATGGGGCCATGGTCAGGTGCTAATAACTACTCAAGATAGCAGCTCAATACCCTCCAATGCTCCACTTACTTACCATGAGTCTCTTAGCAAAGGAATGCATCCCGATGACGCAGTGAACCTATTACGACAGGTATCTCAGATTCAGGATCAGAACCAAGATGAAAACGTCGCTGAAGTTCTTGAGTATCAGCCACTTGCTTTAGCAGCCGCTGCCTTTTATGTACAAACCATTGTGCTCAGTGGTTCTCCGAACTACCACTGGAAAGACTACTTGGAAGCACTTTCCCACGGCGAACGTGAAGCGACAGAAAAACTTCTTGCAAACCAGAACATAGCGTATTCCGAAACAACAAGTACTGCTATTCAAATGGCAATTATGAGAGCTTTAGAAAGTAATGACGTTCTTCGAGAAGTATTGTATTTCTTTTCTCTATGCGCACCTGAGTCTCTTCCGATAGAAGTTGCTGTTGACTATGTTAAATTACGTATCACTGGGGAAACAGAAGAATTGATCAAAACTAAACTTTTCAAAGCCTCCTTATTGTCCTGTTCACACGACAAAGACAGCTCATATACCTTTATAAGGATGCACAACATCGTTCATGAAGTGCTCAAGTCAATTATAACATCTAAAATTGACCCAACAGATAGAGTTCAGTGCATTTCTGATGTTATCAAGATCTTTCACTCTTTCATGGACGAGAACATAAATCGGTTACATTCAAGTAGGCATGTGTTCGCTAAGTTACGTGTAATTACGAGTCACTGTAAAGTATTACACGTAACTGTTAACAGCGATTTCACTAAATCAAAAGTATTCCTAAATTCAATCAACCCTAGAAAGTTAGTTTCGTGGCTTTCTCTAGCCGCTGATGTTTGCTGTAGCCTTAGTAACCCGTCGGATGCATGTCTTTTTGGTACGTCAATCTGTAATTTTATACATTTTCTTAATGATTTCAAGGAAGACAAATTGTTAAGAGCGAACATATACAGCACACAAGGAAATGTTTATAGAGAGCTTGGCCAGTACAGCGAAGCTAAAGAATACTATGAGAAGGGTCTCATCATTAGAAAAGAGATTTACGGTGAAAAGCATGGTGACGTAGCAGCAAGTTACAACAACCTGGGAATAGTTTACAGAAACCTTGGCCAGTACAGTAAAGCTAAAGAATACTATGAGAAGGCTTTTACCATTACAAAAGAGATTTACGGTGAAAAGCATGGTAACGTAGCAACAAGTTACAACAATCTGGGAATTGTTTTCAGAAACCTTGGCCAGTACAGTGAAGCTAAAGAATACTGTGAGAATGCTCTCATCCTTAGAAAAGAGATTTACGGTGAAAAGCATGGTAACGTAGCAGCAAGTTACAACAACCTGGCAATTGTTTACAGTGACCTTGGCCAGTACAGTGAAGCTAAAGAATACTATGAGAAGGGTCTCATCATTAGAAAAGAGATTTACGGTGAAAATCATGGTAACGTAGCAGCAAGTTACAACAACCTGGGAGCCGTTTACAGTGCCCTTGGCCAGTACAGTGAAGCTAAAGAATACTATGAGAAGGCTCTCATCATTAGAAAAGAGATTTACGGTGAAAATCATGGTGACGTAGCAGCAAGTTACAACAACCTGGGAGCTTTTTACAGTGACCTTGGCCAGTACAGTGAAGCTAAAGAATACTATGAGAAGGCCCTCATCATTAGAAAAGAGATTTACGGTGAAAATCATGGTGACGTAGCAGCAGGTTACAACAACCTGGCAATTGTTTACAGTGACCTTGGCCAGTACAGTGAAGCTAAAGAATACTATGAGAAGGCTCTCATCATTAAAAAAAAGATTTACGGTGAAAAGCACGGTAAAGTAGCAGCAAGTTACAACAACCTGGGAATTGTTTACAGAAACCTTGGCCAGTACAGTAAAGCTAAAGAATACTATGAGAAGGCTCTCATCATTAGAAAGGAGATTTACGGTGAAAAGCATGGTAACATAGCAGCAAGTTACAACAACCTGGGAATTGTTTACAGAAACCTTGGCCAGTACAGTGAAGCTAAAGAATACTATAAGAAGGCTGTTATCATTACAAAAGAGATTTACGGTGAAAAGCATGGTATCTTAGCAGCAAGTTACAACAACCTGGGAATTGTTTACAGAAACCTTGGCCAGTACAGTGAAGCTAAAGAATACTATGAGAAGGCTCTCATCATTAAAAAGGAGATTTACGGTGAAAAGCATGGTAACGTAGCAGCAAGTTACAACAGCCTGGGAGGTGTTTGCAGTGACCTTGGCCAGTACAGTAAAGCTAAGGAATACTATGAGAAGGCTCTCATCATTACAAAAGAGGTTTACGGTGAAAAGCATGGTGACGTAGCAGCAAGTTACAACAACCTGGGAATTGTTTACAGAAACCTTGAGCAGTACAGTGAAGCTAAAGAATACTTTGAGAGGGCTCTCATTATTAGAAAAGAAATTTACGGTGATCAACATGCTTTGACTGAGTGAACGTTCCGCAGCTTAAAGAGAGTTGATTGGGAAATAAGAGCTCGGACTGTTGACTGCATTATTATCTAAGAAAAAAGGCCAAACAAATAGAAAGTATATTTCCTTTTTTATTTTTGATCAGTTGATTATTTATTGGGAACTTGTTGAATAATTTGAGGAAGTTCGGTTCCCCTTTTTTATTTTTGTTTTATGTTGTTTGTTTGTTTTTCATAAGAGCTTTTTTTTAAAGAAAGTTCAGCCTGAAATTTGCCAGAATTTGAACAACATGGTAAGAACATACCAGGGGCTCTGAGAAGAACAATTTATTTTTCACTGCTTTTTCTTTACTAAATCCATAAAATCTAAATTACGTAATGTCCTACATGGAATCAGAGTGCATGTAAAATTTTGTTCTTTCAACACATTCCCATTGCGTATGGTCAATAATACATTTACATTGTACTTGTACAATTCGTTACTGTGAAAACTATAATCATTGTCTTTAGCAATGTATTGAATGCTAATTACGAGCCTCATGTCATCAGATCTTAATATAGATTAAAAGTTATCAGATTTCTCACTGAAATTTATAAAAAAATACTGCAACTTTTTTAATTTTAACAAACATCTTTCGACGGTACATCCGTCATCGTCAGTGTGACGGTTATGAAAGTTTTACAGCTGATTAAACGTGCCTGTTACAACGTACAATATACGTTACATTGTGTTGGAAAACAATACGCTTTGTAAATTTAAAGCTAACAAAATCAATAGATGCGCGTGCACACATCCATAGAGAAAGCGTCAGATTGATACGTTAGGTCAGGCTTTTCCCACTTAATGTACATAGACTCCTTAAGCTTAACCTGATACCTTTGTGAGGCAGAGACTAAGATGTTAAAGCAGTCTAAGCTACAGGAGGTAGGACAACACTCTCAGAAGGCTGCAATTGCTTATAAACGTGAGACGATCTGTCCGATGACATGTGCCCGTGCACGCGCGTGGAAAAGTGTCGGCTTGCTTCGCCAATGTAACAAGCGTTACAGCGTGCACAGTAAAATTTGTAGACGATGCGCGTACGAAGCCTGTCTTCTAAAAATCGAATAAACAAACTTGATGACAATGGGTTTACAGAACCGGTTGATGAGTTTGCGCACCCTCCGATGTGCAACACCCGAAAAATACCCGATGTAGAGGATCTTGAAATAGTGCCTAGCTAATTCTGGCTGCTCTACACCTGTCGAAGGTCGAGTGTCGTTCCCTTCTACTGCTTTTGTGGCGTAATGGTGGAGTAACATGTCTAATACATGCTCGGGATAGAGATTCTTGTGCGAAATAGCAAAAAATGTCATGTGAAAACCCAGCCACGTGTTATTAATCTTAAAGGTCCTGTCAGTAACATTGATCATTAACAAGCTATCTACTCTTCCTAAAAGCTATAAGCTGTTCAAAAGGGATTACTCTAAGCTTGATAGTGAAGCACTTGCATCTGAAGTTGGAAATGTGAATTGGTCAGAGGTTCTAGGTAGTGAATCTGGAACCACCGATGTCAATACGGTCTTTCACAATTTTTATGATCGCACTGCTGAAATTATTAATAAGTATGCTCCTATTCGTAAACTTTCTCGAAAGGAAATTAAGTCCCTATCTAAGCCGTGGGTAACACCTGGAATCAAAACTTCCGAGGAATCCATATTTTTTAACTAATTAAGGAAAGGGCTAGTTATGTAGTTTGTCAGAATCTTATATCATTCGCCACTTAGAAAAAGAGAAGGCAAATGGAGCCGAAATTCGTCCTACAATTGTTTCTGGAATCGTAACTCGTGACGCGCATGTCAGCTATTGGCCAATTTTTTTCTTTGTCCTTAGTAACAGTCCCAGAAGTCTTCACTCGATCCAGTTTTACGGTCATCTATAAAGTGACAAATTATACAGGAAATAGCGAGCCACTGACGTCCCGGACATGAATAGCAACCGGACGTTCCATGTTTCGCTTGATGAGACGTCGCGAATCTGAATACCTTTGTTTGCCACTTTCGATATATTAAAATTTAGCAAGATAGCGAGTCTAAGGGGATACAAACAAAGGAAATGAATAAACATGTTTATCATTTTATTTCAGTTTGTGTCCTCTAAGACTCGCTACGATGCTGAATTTTAATATATCGAAAGTAGCATATTTGTCAAGTCTGAACACCGAAAGAGAGAAAATATTAACTTCCGGTTGCCATTTTTGACATCGGGGACGTCAACCTTCCAGTTGTTTAAGGCCCCTAATCAGTCTCCTGTATACCATATTCTTCTGCTCGGTATTGGCTTGATAACAGGTCCTTATTGTGAATTTTTGGAACATGCTTAGATGGACAGCGGGAAGACCCAGAAATCACAGGATGGACTCCTGTGCGTCTAAGATTTACCTCAGAGGTTTATCAGACTGGATAAATCAGACATCTCTTTAGAAAAATTTTAATGATGGGAACTGATCCCTATTGAATTGCGGAAGCTTCCAGTGGAGCAGTTTAAGGCTTTATCAAGGACTATATCATCTGGAAAGATTGTCAAAATTATTATGCATTTAAAAAGCCTAGACAACTGTATCACAGCCCAACTTAACATTCTCACATTCTTAAATAAAAGTCAGGGTAATAATTTTTAGTACTCCATAGGAATTTTTCACTGGTCAGATTTATTTTCACAAGTAGTGTCTAGATCAAGAATATAAAACTTCATAAGGCAAAAAGTGCCGTATAAACGCCAAACTCACAGATTCGATGATGATAATGCTGCTAATGATGATGACCATGACGATGATGACGACGACAAAGAACTCATATATTACTAAATAGATTCTTTGTAGTCTGTTGGCTTTTTTCAACCTTGAAAGCAAAAAGGAACTTGTAAATATCAAAGTAAACAAATACCACCTCAAGAAAGATTTGTTTTCATTAAGTGACTGACAGGACTGTGTTACTGACCGAAAAATCATCTTTCTCGTGTATTCACAGGGCTCAAACTTCATCATCACATCAACAACCATACACAACCTGATTTAACGCCCTTGAAAATAACAATGCGTATATCTAATACGTAAAACTCCAGTTACAAATATGCTTACTTACATTATGAAGCTCTGTTGTCAATATTTTTCAAAGGAGCTTAAACACAAACGCATTTGTCTTATCATCGTCGTCCACTGGCAATTTTCCTTTTGTAACAGTTTCCCAAATTCCTTCCATTTCCATCTCCTTCAGTTTATTTTCCCATTCCTCCATACACTGCTCTCTGATATCAAAGAAAAGAAGACCCCCCTAATAGAATGTAAAATACAAAAGAGATTAGAGGTCTTAAGGGTCAAGTTTTGGTTTCTACCGTTTGAGTCTGTAAAAAGACTTCCGTGGTGTTATCATTCAGATGAACTCTCTTTGACAGTACTTTCATACGGTATGTTTTTTTTTTTCAGCATTTTACAGAACGAAATTATAAACTTGGATTTTGAATTTGGTCAACTTTGCCAGTGAAAGAAATAAAACGCTTTTCAGTGGCGGAACTAGGAGAGAGGCCTGGGAGAGACCCACCCCCTTATTTTCAGATCAACCAAAGGGCCCCAGGGACAAGCAGACTCTCTAACCCCTCCCCCCGTTCCCACACCTTATCTCAAGGTCCGGTTGACCTGGGCCCCCTACTATCTCATCTTCTTTTGTGTTTTCTCTGGTTCCCGATCCTATATAGCCTGAGTAGCTAGCGGTATTGTGTGGGTGCGATATTAAAGTTTTGGCGGCGTAGCGGTGTTCCAAAAAAAGGGAGTAGGAACGAGGCGGTTGAAATACCGCCTGCAAGAAAACCCCGGTATTTTGAATAGTCCGCACACCAGTGTTGCGGAGAAACGGATTGGTCGAGGGCCATACATATGTCAATCATGTTAGATGATCCTTCGCATATATTTCACAATTAAGGGAGCAGATGGCAAACTGGAAAAGACGTAAGTGATTGTGATTTCCCCTTTAAAAAGAGCATAATTGATGACAAAATGGCGTCTTTAAACTTCACAGCGCTGGAATTGTCTTTATTTAGGCGTAAGAAACAAAGGTCAAAGAAAATTAAAACACTTTACAACTGCATCTGAGATCAAATGCTATCAGGAACACCTACAGAGGAATAAACCACAGGAAACGGTTACTCAGTAATATTTAACAAACCAGCTTCATGACTTTTTAATGTTAAGCCTAGTGTGGCAAAAAAAGATTTACTCAGTCAAAGTTTAGAATGATACATACACTGTCTAGTGATAGTAACCTTCGCGCGAGAGCCGCGAAAATAAGCTCACGTTTCACATTATCACGAGCTTAGGAGTCGTGTTTAGCCTGTCAACGCTTATTTCTAAACTGTCTCCCACGAAAATAATTGGAAGTTTCAAATTGCAGGTTTCTCTTTGATTGGCTTATTTAATTGGGATCAGCTAAGATGAGAATATAGTTCAAAACCACTTAAACATAGCATTGTTGAATGTATTTTAGTATTTAAACCGTTACGGTAGATATTGGCATATTTTTATCCCCTAAAAATTTTTTATCTGTTCGGATTTCCTAGCTGAAAGTCTAGTGATCCGAAAATTATAGGGATCAAAACTTACCTTTTCGAAAATTTAAGCCAGAAAATAGGCTCCCGAAAATTCTGGGTGAACTTTTTAGAGTAAAAATTAGTTAAAAATGGGCAGGTATACCATTTTTTATTTGCTCGAAAATCCTAGGAGAGGCATGCAAGCAAGAAACTTTACAACAAATGTTCCGAAACTTCTAGATCTCAAATCGTCTTCCGAACAGATATTTTTCCGAAAATTGTCGTTGGGTGCCCCTGATTGTAGCCTGTTCAAATAATGACAGATTTTTACGGGTGAATAAAATTTTATTACAGTACTAAAAAAAAACATATTTGATTTTGAACAGTCTGTCTTTCTTCCGGTGTTTGACTCTTGTACTACGTATAGTCCTTTAATAAAGTTTTCTGCTTCCTGTTGCACACGTTTCACTTCCTTGGCTTTTTGTTGCAGTCATTGCTCTTAACCTTCTTCCTCTTTGACGTTGTTTGCTTGCTGCGAGCTGTACCAGGATCATCCTCCGCTCCCCTCGCTGGGTTGTTGCTAACGTCTAGTAATTGCTCAAGTAAATCCACGTGTTTCCGAGGAGTTATTTAACAAAAGCAATAAATAACCGTAAAAGTGTAAACTATAAGTAGACCTGGTAAGATACTCTTGACACACTAGTACAATAATTCAACAGGAGGGCATTTTGCATGCGCATGCGTGAATCCGCTGANTGCTCTTAACCTTCTTCCTCTTTGACGTTGTTTGCTTGCTGCGAGCTGTACCAGGATCATCCTCCGCTCCCCTCGCTGGGTTGTTGCTAACGTCTAGTAATTGCTCAAGTAAATCCACGTGTTTCCGAGGACCATCAAAAATGTGAACACATGGTATTTCCATACCAAACCTCCATCCCGATCGACTGCATTTCCACATACTTCTAACGATCCTTGGTTCGCAAGACTGTCTGCTTTGGTCTTTATGTCGATAAAACATGTGTTCCTGACGTTTTCTCTGCGAGCCCGCTTAATATGGACACCCGGATAATACGTACGGACACTATGGCATGTCCCCCTGGTGTCCGTATTAACCGGGTTCCACTGTATGGGTGTTCGTGTCAAGCGGGCTCTCAGAAAAAATACTGTCATGGACACATGTTTCATCGAACTAAAGACTTACAATAAGCAGATATCATCCTAAATTAAAAAAACCTCACGATCATTTATCATAGTCTCAGAGAACTAAAACTGCCTTTCAATCAAGTGTCTTGAAATAAACCAAAGGAATCCTTGACTTCACTTGGTACTGACGCTGTTAGTTTACGACTCAGCCAGTTGGGCTGAACATTTTTTAGATAAAACGTTTGAAAGGTCATTCGCTGTTTCTGAGATGCTTTCCTGGTACGATATTCAGTCGAAGACAGTGCACAGATAAATAGGTTAACGGGTATACGAGAGTTTGCGATTCGGGGCAAAGAAAAGTGCCCATCAAGTTTTCTGTATTAACCGGTGTCCGTATTAAGTAGGTTAATTTTATACAACAAAATGTGCTTTTCGTCGGCACAAACGAAACCGTTTTCCGTTATATACGGGTGTCAGTATTAAGCGGGTATCTGTAGAGCGGGGTTCCACTGTAAACTTTCACAAGAGGAGAACCACGAAATGTTGGACCTAATTGGCATCAATTTATATTTAGGGACTGATCGTTTATTACGTCCCGAAAACTTTACC
>CALNXI010004128.1:0-15430 GCA_942486025.1 Porites evermanni
GAAGGTGCTACTTGCGCAAATAATTAAACTGGTTCTTATAATCACGTGTCAAATTGAGTACGACTCCGCCAATGTCTGCCTTGACGTCTCAGTACATTTTATTTTTCGCTTTTAGAACAAACCGCAAACGAAATCTGAAATATTAGAAAAAGTAGTTTCAAATAATGAACCTTTTTTACTGGTTCTGAGATAAAAAAAAATTCAGTCGTAAGTTAAGGTTTCAAGTAGTTGTTTACTTTTAAAGAGGGCAAATGTTTTCGCCATAATTATCAAAAATTTTTGTTACATATGTTTTTTTTCTTTAAATTGAAAACTTTCTTGTAGTGAAGCAATGCAAGCCAAAAAGTGACATAAAATGATACGTTGGTAAAACTATATTGAAATCAACAAACCTTCAGGTGAAGTATTATGTTGCCAACTTTCTTGCACGAAGATAACTAAAACACACGAAAAAACAAAGTGCATGATCATGTCCTTTTGCTCACTGAAGTATCTCTATGGATCGTATTCTTAGTCAAGTTTCCCACAAATTCTGCCCCAGCTTTAACGTTCGAATGACCCAATCCAACTGACTGATATAAGTCGCAGACACAAAAACACTCTACAAAGCTTCCTGGAGAGCAATACCTTGTAACTTTTGATATTTTCTACAGTGTTTTCAATTTCAAGATTATATCTGCTATTATATATTGCAACTTGAGTCTAATAAATGGATGCTGCATGGCTCAGGAGGGGGCAGGTAATTTAATGAGCTTATTTTCACTAAAAAATTGTCAACAATCTTCTTTATTGGTGTTACAAAAAAAATTAAGTCGTTAAGGTTTGATTCAGAAACATTTAAAATTGCAAACTCTCTTTAATGTCTTAAAATCGAATTTTCTAGTGCTTTTGAATGGAAATGTAATCGGACTTATACCGCCTCAATCCTAGTTATCAATGAATTTGCCCGTCTTATTAAGGCTTAGTGACACCTCAAGGGAAAATATTAAATTTTAATGAATGCCCAGCAAACTTAATTTATGTCAAGATAAGACTTTTTTCTCCTCCCTTCACGTCCTATTTTAACCATTACGCTCACAAACAAAAAAGATATCAAAATTCCAGAACATTCCGATGAGTAAAAAGGAGTCCTTAACGCGCAATATATTTCATCATGCATTCTCTTTGAACTTCGCGTATACCAAGTTTTAAAAAAATATATTTATCCAAAATCTTTGATGGTGAACGTCTTCTAGACAGATTAAGGCACCATCCAGATGCATTTATATCGCTTAAAAGATTAGATTTACACTTAAATGATTGATAATTCCTTCTTTCTTACTATAACGAATTTAAAACTGCAACCTTGTGATTATTTTCTCTTTTTTGCTGCACAATTCCGGAGACCAAAGTAAGGCGAACTGTCCCATTACATTTTACTCATAATTCGTAAAATGTTTCATTGATTTTATGGTAAAATGTTTCTTTCATTGATTTTATTAATTATGGATGCGCCGCTTTAATTTAACTGAAGCTTCCTGTTTCTCAGCAATTGTTGCTTTTTGACTTTACCCACGTATGCCTTGATGGTCAGTTGTGCCTTAAATGGCTTCTATAATTATTAGACATTCTATGCGGAGCACCATGTGACCTCACGCTAAGACTTGGCAATTTCTAAAAATGGGCGCCCTTCTGATAACAATATAAAACATGTGCAATGATTCTCAAGAGAAATGTAGTGACGTGGCATTATCGCTCAGAGAAAGCAGGTGAATATACCACAAAAATGATTTAATTTGAAAAAAAAAAAAAAGAAATACGTCATGGAATAAAACTTTTAAGTTTCCTTTAAAGTTGGAGTTGAATTCCTTCGAAATCATTTAATCTCCGATCATGTGGAGACTTTTAAGTTTAGCATTTTAGAAGGAACTTTTGATATGTGGCCAGTGCGTTACCACTGTCAACTCGCCGAGCTTCAAGTGTCTGTAGTTTTAAGAAGGGAGTTAGGGACTTCTTGCCTACAGGAAGTCCCTTACTCGCTTAATGAATAGTTAATTTTCTGTTGATATTTATACCTGGATTTTTGAAAACCGGGATAGCAATAATATCAACTCATTCTACTACTTGGCAATTTAAAACAATAAAACTTCATTAAATTGCAGATTAAAAGCCTTTATGCAACTCCGGGCAGTACGTTAGTGGTTACTAGAAGCATTTCAACGGGTCCAAATTAAAAAATGACGCAAATTTTAGAACATATATTCAGTAATCTGACTCCGTGAAGTTGCAAACTGATGTCATTTCAGTCTATGAATTTTAAAGTTGAGTAAAGTGCAGCAAAAAGGTGCCTGGTTAATGCTTACATAACAACTGAAATAGTTAGCAAAACACTACTTTTTCCGCTGTCCGAGAAACGATAGGGTTTCGCAGGGACAACAAACTGAATGAAACATACTACAAAAATTATCACCTTTGTATCGATCTGCAAAAAACGGCCTTTTGGTTCAAAGCCATTAGAGCCCGCTGAAACTAGACCTAGATCCAATTTTCCTGAGACGAGAGTTGCTTTTCCACGGTACAATCAGCTAACTTAATAAACACCGAAGAAACGCCATGGCTGGCACAGAACATTTTATCGAAACAGCTCGAGCTCAACCACGCGACCTCATACCTGCGTCCACACCACGCGGAAATCACACAATCACACACTTTCGCGTCACTGAAAACACTACCCACAACCTCGCATAATCTTCTGACGCTTAGCACAAGCCAAATATTGTCGATATAACTTGGAAAAACTCAGCCTATTGGCAGATACACACCTCTGGGCTTTTCTCCTACACTTGTCTTATTCAAGTTCCCGGATGTAGATTCACACGGTCGGCAGACCAGCGTAGACCCTTTGACCCAGTCTTGGCCTGGGTCAAAGTTCACCGGCAATTTTGCTTTCGCCTAATTCACCTGACTCCTAAGAGCCTGTTCCCGAGGCCAAAGACTTAGTGGTCACCTAAGAAAAGCGAAATATATCGTACCTTTCTGTCTCAGCTGGATTTGGGTGACTGAGGGAGATCCGTTTAGCCAAGTTCTATCAAAAAGAGCCTTCGAATAAATTATTCTTTTTCTAAAGACCAACTACCTTGGCATTATGTACCACCATCATCATCGTCATCATCATCATCATCATCATCATCATCATCATCATCATCATCCAGTCAGGTCTCAGACCTGAGACCTTAGACTCCAGACATCGTTTTAAGGATATGTCACGATCCAATAGTGCAGACTTTTGTACTGATAGTTTCGTCCTGTCTGGAATTCCCAGCTGCTCCAAATGACCTATCAATGACTTTGACACTGATCCCAAAGCCCCAACTACCACTGGCACAACTCTTCCAAACTCTTCCAAACCCTTCCTCTTTCTTGCCAGCCTTGATGATTCTCTTGCTTTTGCGCTTCTTTCTTGATAAATTTCGCTCTCAGTCTGTATCGTAAAATCCCACAGCAAATTCAGATTTCTCAATCCTACTTTTAGGGAAACTCACCACCCTCTAATCCATGTTTCTTGCAATTCCCAAATATATAGATTTAGCAGGGCTAAAAACAAAGCTCTGACGTCAATATTTATAGTTTACTCAAACAAAATATAAAATCATGTAATCCTAAGCGGCGACGGCAACGAAAGCAGCCAAAAAATCAACAGGTATAATTAGCAAAAAAACAACTTTGCACGTGCAGCACACTTTTTTATACATTTCTTTGCCGTTGTTTTGCACGACTATAACGTGAAACTTCCAGAAACTTCCCAGTTACACGCGTTTTAGGGAGCCTGGAAATGAGTTCCTGTTCACTTTTTTTACTGCCGCTCATTTTCACCTCAATGGCTGCTAGCATTTCTCATTTTCACACCGCCGCTTTAAAATTTTCATGCTTTTCTTCCAGCGAAATTGGTCTCCCTTGTTTTTAATTTCTCGCTCTAGCTCTTTCTCTGTTATACACGACACTGTTAGCCTGCGTTGCAGCCCGCCCACGCACCCGTCTAAACCGGGTGCTTGAAATTTAAAATTTAACCCGAGCTTAAATGAAGGGGTAGACGTACGTACAAACGACTTTGTAAGAACCAAAATTTCTTGGATGCATAGATAACCAAATTTTCTTACCCACGGTACTCCGCTGCGTGCGCTTCGAGAGCTCCGCTATAAACCATGCGATTAAAATGTGTTAGCTTTGGAAAAGCTGCATAGGAAATGCTACCTGCACATTTTTATCACTATCTCCACACATAGCTAATCTGTTTCTCGATCTTAACGCCTGATCTGAGCTGCAAAGTTGAGCCCTCCCGTCTCTTTTCCCAACCTTTTCTGTTCTTAACAATCACTCGGCAGGTTCTCTTACTCTCTTAAACTGTCCTTGTAACTTTAATTCACTTCAGTTCTTAATTCTTTCTCTCCTCCCCCTACCTTTATATTCACTGGGTGTTTCAACAGTCTTCCTTCTCTTTGCAATTTTCAAGACACGCTCTTGACTCTAACTGGCACACAAATTAATATTTCGTTCTTCAGTGTTAATGACCTCCTCGACGCTAAGCAATCCACGCCTTCCTCTTCTCTTCTTGGCAGACACAAACCGGGCGGATGAATCTTCATAATTTTTAGATACACGTCCGTCACTCCCTTCCTTTTTCGTCCATTTTACAATCCCACCACTGTATCGAAGTGGTGATACTGCACAACTTTTGATACCTATGATGACATTGCCACCTTTCAGCTTGAATTACGGATTTTCTTAACTTTTTTACATTTCCAGTAAACTCCTTTTTCACACTGCTTTTCATTGCTTTCAGGCATCATTTGATCTGTCTCCAATATTTCCAAATTGTACCCTTCATCGTTATGTCGCAACATTCTCCGATCAGTAACTTTATCCCCTTGGACTTAACTAATTGTCTCTTTTCATAACCATCACAGCACAGTTTTCAATCCAGAATCCCATGCCAATGTCGCTGCTAACACATCAACCGTCAGCATGAGGGAGTAAACTTCCTTCTCATCTTTTCCGTACTGTTTAAATCGTCCATAAATGTTAAATGAATCATGTAACTCTTTCTTGCTTAGCTGCCAGCCAGCTGGAGACTTACGAAATATACTACTGAGGGGCACAATGCAGTCACAAACAACAAAGGAGAAAGGGAATCCCCTTGGAATAACCCGCATCCTGTAAGTTGTTTTCCAGGTCTTCATACTTTCCCTTATTAGCCGTTTGATTTTGTCTGTAGCTCCTACAAGCTCAAGCGTTTCCGTTGTCAACGCACTGGGGGAATTGAATCGTAGGCCCTTTCAGTCTTCATGGCCTTTTTTGCCGGACTTGGCACTTTCGTCGTTGACTCCGGTCCGGTTTAAGAAAACATAATTGTCATGGTTGGTGCCTCTGCTAGGCAGGATGCCAACTAAGGCTTAGCGCACCAACCCTTTGCTGTAACCCTAGCGCTGATTTCTAAGGAGTTCTAGCCGACTTGTAAAGTCTTTTCACAGACTCTTGTAGGCTAAGGGTTCACATTCCCGTGTGAGGTTGAGGCACCAACCCGTCCTTCCCAAGTGCCTAAATCATTATCAATTTTATTACTATAATTAAAATAATAATAATAATAATTATAATTATAATTATAATAATAATTATTATCATTATTATAATTAACACAATTTCATAATTATTACTATTATTATTATTATTATTATTATTATTATTATTATTATTACAGCTGTCACTGACCATACAGTCACTAAAGCAGAGCGCCACCTCCTTGCTCTCCCTGTGCGCATGGGAGGCCTTGGATTTACAGATCCTGTAGTGACCTCATCTTCTGAATACGAGGCTTCAATCAAAGTTACTAATCAGCTCGTGAGGCGAATGGTTGAGCAACAGCACCAGCCTCCAGATACCTCAGAAATTCAAACACTGCAACTGAGCACACGAAAACAAAAAGATGACCGTCTAAGTGAGAGGCTGGAACAAGTGAAGAACTCCATGCCGACAAAAGCTAAGCGAGCTGTTGAGTTAGCTACAGAGAAGGGATCATCAAATTGGCTGACCGTAATTCCCCTCAAAGAGTTGGATTACAATCTGAATAAGAAGGTGTTTAGAGATGCAATTAAGCTACGGTACTACTGGGAAATAATGAACACACGCCCATGCTCTGCGCATGCGGTGTTCAATTTAGCGTGGATCACGCAATGGTGTGTCAGTGCGGAGGCTTCATTATTCAGCGCCATAATGAACTGCGCGACTTAAAAGCAGAGATGCTAAGGATGGTCTGTAATGATGTGGAAGTAGAGCCGGTCCTTCAGGAGGTCACTGGGGAGACATTAAATCATTGCGCTAACAAAGCGCCTGATGCCCGTTTGGATATTCATGCTCGAGGTTTTGGGAGAGACAGAGATCTGCATTCTTCGACGTCCGGGTGTGTCACCCTAATGCAGACTCTTACAAAGACTTGACTCCTTAACAGATCTACAAGAAACATGAGAACGAGAATAAGAGGCAGTATGCTGAAAGAGTAATGGAGATGGAACAGGAAACGTTCACTCCCCTAGTTTTCACGACCACAGGTGCAATGGCGGATGAGTGTGTAAGGTACCACAGCAGACTTGCGGAGCTGATCGCAAATAAGAAGGGAGAAAGTTACTCAAGCGCAATTTCCTGGAAAAGAGCTTAAGTATCTTTCGCCATCGTACGTTCTGCGATACTATGCTTGAGAGGCTCAAGATCCAGAAGACGACAGCTAGACTTTGTTGACTCAGACCTACAGATTGTTGATATTAGAGCCTGCCCGAATTTTTTTTTTTTTTTAAGAATTAGGAATTTAGGAATACCAGATTTTTATTCTTTTTAACTTGTTTTCTTTTTAATATCAGAGACGGATTGGCAATGACTTAATTTAAAACTCTGGACTGCCTGCAAGAGTTAGTGACCGCATCTGCGCCGTAAGAAATGTATTTGAGAAATCGTTATTGACACAGTGATTGCTATTTTTATTATTTATACTATTCTTAATGTTATATAGTGCTTAATTCTTACTCCAAATATTTCTTTAAATTATGAACATATTTTTTTAAAGTTGAATAAAATTATTAATTATTATTTAAAATTCAGAAAAATTATTATTATCATTATTATCATTATTATTATTATTATTATTATTATTGTTATTATTATTATTATTATTATTGTTATTATTATTATTATTATTATTATTATTATTATTATTATTATTGTCATAATTATGAAACTGAAGAGTAATAAAAGAGTAAAGAGTAAAACACACAAAAGAGACACCACTTCCCGGCCGACAGAATGCCATTTCTCACTCCTGAAAAATATATGCGAGGGAAAGCTAAAAGTGGTGTCGAAAATGAGACACGTTGGAATGAGTCGCAATTAGGACAAATACACAGATGTTAACTAACACTGAATTAATTAGCACCCCATCATCGTTAAATATCATTAGTTCACTAGTTTTTCTTGTGGCCATCTTGAATTATCTCGGTAAGAGGCTAGATAGGGACTAATCGGATTGGAGTCTATACCACGTGAATACCACACTTGAATTATCTAACTTAGCTCCAACTTTTTCGTCCCATTGAAGATATCCTTTTTTCTACGTTGTTCAGCAAAATGTTTTGTTACCGGTGACAAATCATTGTCTTAAGTGAGTGACATTTAAGAAATTCTCAGATACTCTATTATGAAATGTCAGTGACAGGGTAATTAAAACACGTTCATAGATGGAATATGCCACAAATCGGATACCTGTAATTAATATATTTGCATTAGGAAATTGATTTATTATGATTTTTACTAAAGTTTTTTTTTTAATATGTTTTCTCAGAGTTACATGTACATTCAGATGTTTTCAAATAAGACAAAGAGATACTGAACAGTTCAAGTATTCCTTTTACGATTAACGAACTTTCAAGTGGTACTCGTTTAGTAAGCTTAAGATGTTAATGAGAGCGTTTCGTTTCCAGAGAGAGTGAAGCAAACAAAAGCTAAACCTTAAATGTCAATTAGAAAGAGAAATTTAATTAGTACTTCTGTATTTATTCTCAAAAGGAAGAAAACAATTGAGAGATATTTCTGCTCTTTGCACAAACGAAAGGTAAGTTAAGAAATAGGTATTCCCTGCCTTAAGAATAATCCGATATTACTCCTTAACTCATCATTAAGCGCTATTTGACGGATCATTTCTTGACTGGATTCTACATTAGCTCTTTTTTTATATATAAACTGAGCATTCATTTGACCGTCACAGAGAGCTGGGCAAATTCGTAATGCAAAGTATTTTTGAAGAAAATAGTCAACAGCAGTACTGGCGAATGACCATTACACGACCAGACATTTTCAAAGAAAAACTATCCTTCGTGGTATGACTTAAGGTACAACCTATTTATGATCAGTGGGATATGTGGTCTGACAATTAGCACTGTGAATAGCATATGGTCGTGAGGGGAAAAACTGATCTCGGAAACTGCTTTTTTAAGAAGAATATCAATTTTTTTTAGTCCTAGAAATGTTCCTGTTCAATTCGAAAATACTATTTTTGTCTGAAAAAAGTTCAATCCTTTCTACCAGCTTTCATTTCCATAAATTATTTTTTCCCAGTAATGAGTTGGTATAAAACTTTCTTTCCATACATTAAACGTAGTCTTTTCCTGTCGAGACAGAAAGTGCTAGCCACTTGTTATCCTATTAAACTTCAAGAAGAATTTTTTCCGTGCCCACAGAAACGAAAGTCATTTGCTCGCTGATGCAAATTACGCACGCAGCTCTTGGAGTTATTAAGTGATCTATTGTTACATAAGATAACAGTGCTTAAATATTTTTTTTAAGAGGTGTTTCATTAATAAACCACATTAATTTTTGGCTTTGATATCGCAAGTTTTTAAAAAGGATAAAATCTTTGCTGTATATTTTTACCCTCTATTTTCTCCAAAAAATATTAAAATAAAATAGCAACGAGGAGAGCAACTTAGAAAGCAGCCTAATATGTGATTCTGAAGGGAAGGAAATATTGAGGCGATATTGAAGACCAACTGATGACCAAAGAAAAACTGAGACAAAAATTACAAGACATTTTTCCTGATTTTTGTTTATAATTGCCAGTTACAAAGAGCTCATTAACAAGAAATGCTACAAAGTCCGCTTTTAATTTCAAAGCAATAAACAAAAGCTCTTTAACTGATTGAAAACGACCGCTTTGAAAAAAACTCAACTAATCAAGCAAACACCAGGCAAGTTATCGTTTTGTTTGATTGACAGTCATGTGGTTTCCAATTTACATTTGCATTTTTTTTGTAAGCATCGCTCATATCTAATGGTAGACACATTTTATTAGAGAACTCATGTTTTATCGCACAATTTGAAAGTGCGGTACTTAAGATACCTACTTTGGGTTATGGATACAACGCCTATAATTAAGTCTTCTTGTGTAGTTTGCTTGGTACCATATTTGATCAAGTAACTATAAGGAGTGGGAGAAAATTAATAAAAGGAACCCTTAATTTTCTTACTAAACAAATTAAATAGAATCCTATGAGAAAACAGTTATAAGGTAATCGTAATATTACTTAACACTACAATCTTGTGAAAATACAGCAGTTAAGATTCCCTCGGCCTTGACAAGGAAATAGAAGTAAAATACTGGAATGAGTCGAGCAACCACATTATAGTCCGTTTTTTTCGAGCTGGTGAAAGCTTACGGTAATCCTGGAGTGGGAGTCGTGAGATGCTTCTTTGCGACAGAAAACTTTACCAAACTTGGTGTGCTGCAAACCTGTTATCCCGCTTGTTCGCGCGTGAGCTTGCTGATCACTTTAAGTGTAAGTTTATTGTACGATTGCATTTATGGTCCAGTGCAAAAATAATCAATATATGTCAGATACTATATAATTTATAGTACCCCGAGGAATACTACTATCTACTGGTTAATTATCATGGAACAGACTGACTTACGTTCTAAATCGATTTTGATCCTTTGTTCAATATTTGTCAAATTCTCTCCAAAAACAATCCTTGAGAAAACAGAGCCAACGATAAACNTATAATTTATAGTACCCCGAGGAATACTACTATCTACTGGTTAATTATCATGGAACAGACTGACTTACGTTCTAAATCGATTTTGATCCTTTGTTCAATATTTGTCAAATTCTCTCCAAAAACAATCCTTGAGAAAACAGAGCCAACGATAAACGATTTTAAAATACACCACATGATTTAAAGCCAGTACTTTTGCTTATGGGACTTCTTTACGAGTCAAAAGTGTTTCTTTTACGCCATCAGTTTGCAACCATAAAGACACATTTGTGGTGGGAGCATACAATCAATCACCTTTAATTTTTTATGACTTTAAAGCACTGATTAAAGTTGGGTTCCTCAGGGAGTGAAAATCCCTAGGCATCCTAATCTTATCATGAACCTCTTGATCATTCCTTTTCAACATATATCACTTGTAGACACGGTAAGGTTTAGCAAAAAAAGAATAACTGTTCCAAGCATATCTGAGATGAATCACGTCAGGCTTTAAATGAAAATTAAAACAGAACGATGAATGATGAATTATATTGAATGGTTTTTACGCGTAAATATTCCGGTTTTTAACAAATTTTTCCTAATGTGATAAATACGCTGCTGACAGTTCTGTTCATTTTGAAATTCCTCAGAGCTAACACTTACTGTTTTGATTCATCCGACTGGAAAGGACGTAGCTGGTTAGGTACTTTGATTAGCAGAGAAAAAAAACATTTGGCAAGTAACTGGTCAGTGCTCGGCTAAGAAGAGGGAGGATAGCCTTTCTGATAACTCCAATTGCAATAACTTATGACACTGAACCTAATAGATATAACAATATACGGTTGGCGATACTTACCAAACACCATTTTGGCCACACCATCTTTGTATAGGTTGGCATAGGCACCTAAAAATTATGACGAAAAAAAAAATTTTTTTTCGGCCGTATAAACACTACTTGTCAACTACGCTTTTTAATGTTTATGTCAATCAAATGTGTCAAGCCTACTTAAACGAACAGAAGCTCATTTCTGTTCGAGTCAGTGTCAAACAAATATATTCAAGTTGATAATACTTTGTTTATCAAACACGAGCGATCCGCTCAAAATATTACAACTGTAAATAACGTTTAAGCAAACTGCTCAATTTAAAAAATCCCCATTGAGTAAAATCAACGACATGCAAAAAATTATGAGCTCCGATCCGCAAATTGAAAACATTTTGGACCCAATTATAAGTAAAGCAGCATTTCATGATGGACTTCAAAGGTGAGCATATCTTTCTTTCCTTTTGCTTTTTTTTCCAGCATGATGATAATAAATTCTATGCCAAAGCCACCCACCCCAGCCTCCAAAAAGAAAATACATTTCATAAAGCAATAGTTACAACAAAGCGCTAAAGAGGGTACAATATGCTAGTTAAAGTAAGCAGAACGAAAAGGAGAGTTTCTGCATATTATCAAATAAAAAATGTTTATACACCGGTTTTCAAAAAGGTTTTTCTGAGAAAGATATATCGATAGGTAGAAGCACTTTAACATGTAATACCGGGATATTTCACTCTTTCACCATCTTCATTTTCTCGACAAACTCTTAGGTTTGTCAAACCTGTATTGAACGGTCAACCTGTAATACGCAGTCAGTTGTTGACAGCTGTCTATTTCCGAAGGGTGACCGTTTAATGTAGGTTCTGGTTAGTTATGTTATAATATATAGATTTAGCCACGGCTAAAAGCGAAGCTCCTATTAACATGTGGCTTTCCATGATCTCCCCAGTTAGGAAATCTGTCAATCATTCGAGAACTGTAGTAAGCATGAGCGAAACGGGCTGGGAACAACAACAAGAAGTTCGTCAGGGGCACCCAACGAGGATATAGTTCAAAACCACTTAACAAAGCATTGTTGAACATATTTTAGTATTTAAACGGTAGATATAAGCATATTTTTATCCCCTAAAAAATTTTCATCTGTTCGGATTTCCTAGCTGAAAGTCTAGTGATCCGAAAATTATAGGGATCAAAACTTACCTTTTCGAAAATTTCAGCCAGGAAAAGGCTCCCGAAAATTCTAGGTGGCCTTTTTTAGGGTAAAAATCCGTTAAAAATGGGTAATTATACCATTTTGTAGATGTTCGAAAATCCTAGGAGAGGCAGGCAAGCAAGAAATTTTACAATAAATGTTCCCAAAATTCTAGATCTCAAATCGTCTTCCGAACAGATATTTTCCGAAAATTGCCGTTGGGTGCCCCTGGTTCGTCTTCGCAGCGATTCGACAGTGTGAAATGAGTTCGCTTTTGGTCCCGTTGGTCATTGCTCTCTTTGCTGTAACCAATTTTTGTCCGCGGTAATATAGAGCTTACGTTTTCCTTTCTTCTGGTCTTGCGTTTGTCATTACATGCGGTTTACTACGCTAATAACGAGACCAGTGAACATTGATCGTAAACAGACATTGTTCCTCGATGCCGGACCTTTTGACTTACTTCATCTCTCTAGATGCAGGCTCTCAAGCTGTGTTTCTGATTAAAAGACCCACAAGACTAAAAAAAGGGCCAAACCTCCAATGCGTATGTAGAAGAACTTATTTTTTCAAGTGAAAGGCCCAAAATTAATTCACAGGGATATTAAAA
Source organism: Porites evermanni (assembly GCA_942486025.1). Taxonomy (NCBI): domain Eukaryota; kingdom Metazoa; phylum Cnidaria; class Anthozoa; order Scleractinia; family Poritidae; genus Porites; species Porites evermanni. The sequence goes on from CALNXI010004128.1 coordinate 12,667, forward strand.
AAAGTGCGGTGGCTGTGGTCGAAAGAGTTGTTTACGGTTTTACTACACCTTTAAGACGACAAAAAATGATTGATTAAGAGTCTTTATTCTTCATCCTTGATTGTGAACTTATCCTGGCAGAGTTGCGTTGGATGATTGAGTGGCATGGTCAAATCTCGTAGTCCATGTATTTCTTTATGTACTAAAAGCAAATAAATTTTGCCAAGAGATCATTCTCTCTTGATTTTGCACATGTTGATATCCTTCAGTTCTTATCTTCCCGTGATTTGAAATGAAAGGGAAATTATTTTGTGCCTTTGGAATTCTCTTTTCATGACAGCAGTTATTACACTGCCTTCAGTTTGAGTCCTCATTCAAGTGTGTTTTGTTGCCAACAGAGAGGAAAAAATTATAAATTCCAAAAACTACACTGCCCCTTGGAACAAAATTATGGTTTAAAAAAGATTAGCTAAGTTCAGAAAATAAATGTTCAAGTTGGCGTGTTTTGACCAGGACCACATTTGGCTAAATATGCTTCAAAGGAAATTTATAAAATCAGGAAAATGGTGACATTTCTATTTTTGTCTTTTCTTTGGCCACTGCCATCAGTTTTTGCCATAGAGTTGCATATAACTTTTTACACCTTTGGACATCAACGTTCCAGGTTAGTTGTGTCTGTATAAAAATGTCATTAAGGAAATCAAACCCTCTCTAGTAGAAATGAAAACCACCATAGGATCCCTTGAAAAAAAATGTAAAATGATTATTAATAAGATAATATTATTTGTAGTCGACAATAACAGTTAGAAGCTTGTGTTGAGGCAGGCAAAAAAACTTCTTAGAGACCATAAACCTTCACTGACTTTGCTGTTACAACAAGTGGTAAAAGCTGGGTATTAAAATGTGAGATCACCCTCCTGGGTTTGGTATGTGTAGTAGGACACATTGTTCATTTCCCTACCCTTTTTAAGCAAAGAGACCTTACTTTATAATCTGATTCATTTCATTTAGCATACAAAATTCAGTTAGCTTTTAAACTTGGAAACATGGAAGAAACTTGGGGAAAAAATGGTGGTAACAAAAATGAAACTATAGACTGCTCTTCATCAACCTTTACAGCCCAAACAGACAACCTGTTCGAAATTCTTAAGGGTGAAATGGTCACCAACCTAATAAGCTGCACATACCCATCTAGGCCAAATGAGCCAAGGGCAGTAGCGTAGAAAGAACTGCTGAGGGAATTGGGCTCAAGGGACAATAACTTCTTTTGACGGTTGATAAAAAAATCAATTTTACCTTGTTTATTTTAGTTGTAAATCAGATTCATAACTTACACAAACAATTGAAGTTGTACATTTTTCAAGCTCCTTTTGATTCTCATTATAAACTTTGCAAAACATTCAATTTTCTTTTTTCTTTTTCTTGTACTGTGTGTTTAAGAGTCCTTCTCACGAAAAAAGCATTTTCTTAAAAATTCGTAGTTTTTTTTCCTTCAAATTTTTTCAGGGCCACAATTGATTAACTAACTACCCGGACTCTGAATTTCATGGTCATTGAAAAACTGTGACATTATCTTCTATAAGCCCAAACTTGAGTAAACATTGAAGATTTTTAGCGTTTTGGCTGAGTTTGTGCTTTGGGAGTTGTCTATTGTTTCTAGTCTGTCATTATACAGCATTCTTGTTCAGCACGCGTGCAATGACCACGCTTGGCTGACTTCCGAATGCTCACCGAGATATAATAATTTTGGTACAGTGAGACAGGCCATCGCGTGATACATAGAGGTTTAACTCACAATTTTTAATCAATTCTCGTGCTTCTTGTGCCTTTGCAAAATAATCAAAAAGTGCTACACACTAAATCTACTTACTATTAAAAAAATATCATTTTTTCATAGGTTTAATGCAAGCCAATAATTAAACCAACTCGTGACGCATAAGTAGGAAAACTTAAAAACAGATGTTTCTGTTGGTTTCCGGCGGCCATATTTGTGCCCCTGAAAGGGACACAAACATGGCGTCTCCATACAAAGCTATATAAATTTGGGTAAAACGTTTTTCCGAATATCTCGCATATGAACTATTGCACAGACCTGATAGATTCTTGGCAAGGCTTTTTGTATGTTTATCTTCTTTCATTTTCCAGATCAGTCTAGACTTTCTGTATTAAAAGGTTTCCGTTTTTATGTCTGCTTCCTCACGTGAGTGAAAACCGAGAATAGTAGAAATCCGCTGTCAGAAAGTTGTATTTTAAGTACAGACTTAAAGTTCGGTTTTTTTTTTTTAATTAAAATACATGTCTGCCGCCCTACTAGCTCTAAAGTTTCCGTGTTTCATTTTTCTCCTGCTATTTATAGTAGTTTGAAATTTCACACAAAATTTCATTTCCTTTGATAAGTACTGACTCTTATTTAGCGAATATTTTATTGTTTGAGTTGCATTTCCTTTCCACCTGTTTTGAAACCGGTTTAACACGAACAGAAATGTACACACGGCGGAGGCTTAATCCGAGAAGAGAAGGTATACTGAATTTCTTATCTGTAGGTTGATAAGTCATGATAAGTTAACAGACACGGAATCGGTATTTGTAAAACAGCTGATCTTCTTCCATTTTCCATTTTTTGGTCAGATTTTAAAATGCTTCAAGTCTAACGGGAAAAGCGACCTGAGACTCTAAAGCAAATGGTGTGAAAAGGGCCTGTTAGGGACTGTGCAATAATTATCAGGAGGGGGGGGGACTGAAAAACTAGAGGGGGGGCATTACATAAAATTGCTGCTAAGATAGG